>SJYV01034795.1:1108329-1126563 GCA_006410875.1 Neotragus pygmaeus | reverse complement strand
TGGTGATGGACAGGGACACCCGGCGTGCTGCGGTTCATGGGGTCGCAGTCAGACACAACTGAGCGACTGAACTGAACTGACTTGAAGGTGAACCTACCGTATAGCACAGGGAACTCTCCTCAATGCTCTGTGATGACCTGAATAGTATGGAAACCCATGAAGAGGGGCTACGTGTACACATATAGCTGATTCACTTTGCTATCCAGTGGGGAACACAACTGTAAAATAAAGCAACTAAACTCCAATAAAAATTAGCTTAAAAAAATAATTAATCCACTCACTTCATGTAACACGGGATATGGCCTGCCAGTTGGCTGGCTGCATTTTGATTCAACTTCCTGTTTTCAATAAACCTCTCCAACCAGAAGGAACACACTCTTTAGCATCAGTATGTTCACATCTAGAGAAGATCAATACAGTCAAGATACCAGTTTTTTTTTTTTTTAAGCTGAAAAATGTCAAATGTTTATTTTAGGAGCTCCGGAGGCTGTGATAAGGAACTAAAGGCTGAGCAAATGGCAATTGGACCTCTCTACTTAGAGGGAGGCAGCAGGAGGGGGAACACCTCACAGCCACCAGCTGACAAACAGAAACGGGGGCAGCCACGACATCTGTGGGACCCACACAAGAAGCACGGGGCTGCAGGACACACACACAGAAGACCCGTAGCATTTTGCTGACAGCTCACATCACACGAGGAAAGACACGTAACCCAAGAGGAAGCAATGAAGCTGCTTTATTAACTCCAGAGAGCTCTTCCTTGCTTAAACCTAACCTCACATGCTATGGCAGTTCATTGCTTTATATAATACCTCCAAAGTTTCTTTAAAACCCTACCAAGCACTTGCATCTCAGCAAACCATGTTTGTCTGATGCTGTCGACATGTACTGCTTTCTTAAGCCAAGAGACAGAGTATATTTTTGCTAACTGTGTCCTAAGATGCTTTAATTCATCTAAATCAGAATCAAGACACAAGTAGTTACATAAAGGTCTGCTTTACCATTAGGCAAAAAAAAAAAGTGCAAGATGTAAAATAATTTTTTTCTAATTTTGAAATTTGGCTGTATCAATTCTTCCAAAAGAGCATGAAAAATGAGTTCCGTGTGTGTGTTCCCTCGCCTTTACCACAGCCTCGGCCGGACTGCTCTGTCCCTCACATCTTCACCCCTGGAGGAGCCAGGACTGGGGTGTGGCAAGTGTCCACTGTAGTCAGAAGGCAGGGCATAGACAGGGAGAACCGCCTCCAGGGAAGTCACTGAGAGCGCACCCAGCTGCGCAGAGAAAAGCACGGCCTGGTCTGTGTTTATTTCTTCCTTCACTGTTGTCTGGTTTACATAACCTCAAGCGTTTCTACCAGAGTGCGTACAGAAAGAAAAAACAAAGCCCCAAGTCTGTGCATTCTGCTTGACTGCTGCAGTAATATGCGAGGACGGGGGCCATCTGACTCCCCAGCTCTGCGCGTGTTTCAGATCACCTGTGGATTTGAAGTCCTGGCCGTCGTCACTGCTATTCAGAGTAAAAAGCCTCCTGTCACTGCTTCCAGCCAAGTCAGATCTGACCTTGAGCACAGTAGAGGATCAACACAGCTATCAAATACTACTTATCAAGCGTTATGTTCCTAACACATCCAAAACATTTCCAGGTGGCGCAGTGGTAAAGAATCCACCTGCCAATGCAGGAGATGTGGATTCAATCCCTGGGTCAGGAAAGATCCCCTGGAGGAGGAAATGGAAATCCCGGTATTCTTGGCTGGGAACTCCCATGGGGTCCACGGGGTCGCAAAGAGTCAGACACGACTGTGATTGAGCACACACACACACACACACACAAAGAGCTCACAGCACAGCTCTGCTGTGGCAGAAAGAACTCGGGGTTCGGGGCCAGAAAACCTGAGCCCTGCTCCCCTGCTCAGTCTGGCTGAAGTTGGGCCAGTGTGTCGTCCCATGGTCAGCTTCCTTTCTCTGCGATATCAAGTGAACAGCAATAATTACCGCATCCCAGGGAGCTGTCAACATGAAATCAGATGACAGAATACAGGTGAAAGGGACTCCCTAGCGGTCCAGTGGTTAAGAATCCACCTGCTAATGCAGGAGACTTGAGTTTGGTCCCTGGTCCAGGAAGCTTCCACATGCTGTGGGGCAAATAAGCCCATGTACCACCACCGCTCAGGCCTGTGCTCCGGAGCCCAGGTGCCACAAGTAGCCCACGCCCGGGAGCCTGTGCCCCCAGCTACTGCAGTGAGAAGCCCCCGCACCACTCCTAGAGAGCAGCCCCCGATCGCTGCAGCTAGAGAAAGCCCGCACCCGGAGATGAAGACCTGGAACAGCCAACTATAAATAAATAAACTGCTACTTTAAAAAAAAAAAGTGAACAACACCAGAAAATGTGTTTAAAAAAAAAAAAAAGGATTAGCAGTTAGAAGCAGTTACTGTGGCATTGTTGACTGAAACTAATATGATTACGGGTAATTTTCTTGACAGAACTAGGTTTCCAAAAGGGGGCCCAGAGCCCCCTGGCCTGGTAGACTTCATGTCCATCAGGCAACATGGACATCAGAGTCCCTCAAATCCAGCCACCTTATACTATCTTTTCAAACAAACAGGTCCAAGTTTAAAGACAGCCTGCCACAGCAATTCCACTGCGAAGTTCTCAAGATATCTTTTTGATCTCAGGCTTCAATGACCCCAGACCCAATTAACAGCAGTAAATCAGTACATCTGGTTTGGGGAGGTTTGGTCTTTATGCTCCTAACAGACTTGGAAGATTTTATAACTTTTATAAACCTTTGACTCAAAATTGAAATAAAAAGCATTTGATAAATATCTGAAAGGATTATCGTAACCTTATACAAAATAAGAAAGCAGTAAACTAGATTATTCAGAATGGCCAAATTAAAATTAGTTAATTTTTTTTCATTTCTGTAGAATATAAAAACTACAACAGAGACCATCCCTAATTTTACTACTTTACTGCCAACTTGAAAAATGTGTTTCAAAAGAGAATTTACCACCACCCCCATCCCTAACATTGATATATACTCCAAGGGCAGCTTTAAGATCAAATAAACCAATTCGAGCACTTCTGCTTGCTATTTAAAAAAAAGAAGAAGGAAAGTAGTCTAGTTCAGTTCCCTTGACACTTTTTTAATGAAAGGTATTTATCAAAAATTGTCCCTCCAGATTATGTAAAAAACAAAAGGATATTAAACCTAGGTTAAACTTATGAAAAATCAAAATTTTAAGTTCTATATTGATTTTTAATAGTATTTTAGGACTTCTTGTATAATGAATACATATATTTATTTAGACTGATTTTAATAGGACTTAGAATTTATTGTGACTATTTAGGTAACCATGAAGGTTTATAGCAAATGTACTTTTAAGACAGTGTTGACTATAACCAGACCTGAATTGATGTCAGTGTCTTAAACAATGCCATAATTCCAAACTATAATATTCTTTTATCTGTAAAACATGTTTCTCTTTAAAGCATCATTTGTAAATATCATATTATCACATAAATTATATAAATGCCCCACTTAGCTCCAATCCCACAAAAATGACAGCTGGTTTAGAAATCTCTCCTCTATAAATATCACACTCTTGGTAAAACTGAGAGTCTTTTCATGGAAAAAAAAATAAAATATGTGCTAAAATTAGAAAATGCAAAAGACTGTCTAATCCTCAATTTGAGAAAAGTGCTGTTTGAAGTAAGGTGAAAAAACAGATAAATTATGTATTTATATTTAAGATAGGCTTTTTAAAAAACAGTATCACCACAATGCAGAATTCTGGAATGGCATCAAAAAATTAAATAGAAACATCTATGTGCAGGATTTCCTTAAGAGGGAACCATGGCTTGTAAGACAAACATTTTTTACTTTTCTCTGTATATCTACACATGAGCAAACACACATCCTTACTTACAAGTTCTGATGTATACATGTGAAATAAATATAAAAAGAAGGAACAGCGTGAGAAAGACATTCTCTCTGACATTCTGTTACCTTGAGAAGTCCCCTCTCATTCTTCACAGCTCAGAGTCCACACTTGGACATTTGCAAAATGGATTATTATCCACTTACAGTCTCTGAGATTGCCACAGCTGAGCATTTCCATTTCCAATTTAAAACACTGCTCTAACCAGTCCTTAGAAGGGCCACAGCCTCTCATGTTGCAACACAAAATTGTCTTTTCTAATTGATCTTGGTGACTGAAGTGCTGTGAGGAGGAAGACTGATTATATAACTGCTTGCACTTCCAATAACATATCTGTCATTATCCCCTTCTTGAGCTGAGCTCATATCTGCTTTGTCCTTTTTGTGTTAAAGGCAGTGTGAATTTTTAAAGTTCAATACAAATGAATAATCCAAAACGTACTTCTATCACCGTGAAACTTCTTGCATGTTTTCACTGCAACAAAAATATCCTCCTTCTTCACTGGATTTCCCTTAAAAAAAAAAAAATGCATACATGAGTCGATGTGTCTTAACAGCACACCCAAATTAGTTGTCACATGCTCTTGAGTTCAAATTCACCAATGTCAGGGACATCAAACTTGCCTCCAGAATCAAGTTTCAGGGGGAGACTGTAACTCGGAGGACCACAAATGCTTTGCTCAGCCAGAGGGGTGTGGGGGGTCATCCCTGATAGCTCAGTTGGTAAAGAATTCACCTGCAATGTAGGAGACCCCAGTTGGATTCCTGGGTCGGGAAGATCTGCTAGAGAAGGAATAGGCTACCCATTCCAGTATTCTTGGGCTTCCCTTGTGGCTCAGCTGGTAAAGAATCTGCGTGCAATGCTGGAGACCTGGATTCAATCCCGGGGTTGGGAAGATCCCCTGGAGAAGGGAAAGGCTACCCACTCCAGTATTCTGGCCTAGAGAATTCCATGGACTGTATAGTCCAGGGGGTCACAGAGTCAGACATGATTTGAGCGACTTTCACTCACTCACTCATAGCCAGACGGAGACCAAAATCTCAGCCGTGCCATTCCCCCTGCATCACCTGGACGAATGTCCTCTAAATTTCCAGCGCATTCAGGAAATTGGGATGATAAACACCAGCACAGCTGCTTTTATTACTACTATTTATTATGAACATCACAGGTGCCCAGTAAGTGTTGGTTACCTTCCCTTTCCTTTTTCCAGCTGGTGAAAAATTTTTTTAAAAGGGAGAGAGAAGTAGAAGGATGTTTTAGTGCAAAGTAAGAGATGACTCCCTTTAGGGAGCCTGGCCTCACTTTGATGTTTACAGTATTTTTATGGCCCTTAATGGTCCACGCAAGTCTAGGCAACAGCGGTGCTGTCCTCTGCCAAAGGCAGGATTACGTCAAACACCTCACGGGGGTGGGGGTGGGGTCCTGGAGCCCTGCGCTGGCTCCAGCCCAGGCTGGTCACTCAGATGAAGGGGTCATGGAGGAGCTTGTGGACAATCCAGCCCCTAGGCTGTGGGCGCTTAGTGGGGCCGGGGCGGGGGCTGACCCCTTTATCACCATCTCAGGGCTGTAGGGACATTCAATCCTGATTCTGCATCATCTGGGGCTGGTTTACAGCAACGTGCAACTGGAGTTTTGTCATGCCACTCAAGGCACCAGGAGGTCAACCCTTCCAGATTTTCCAGACGAACATTAAAGAACAAGCAAGCACAAAGTCTGGAAAGACATTTCCCTCTCAAGTACTACGCCAACAGCACAGAGTCTCTCCCACTGTTACTGTGTGTGTGTGTGTGTGTGTGTGAAGACACATACTCCTCTTTGAAAATGCAACCCAGACTTCTGTGTCAGTGGCTTGGAAATAACGGACGTGTGAGGCGGTGAATCTGCTTTTCCTTATGAGAAAGGGCCGCTAGCCACCCAGCTGAGCCCGTGGTCTTCAGGTTCATCCTGGGGACTGGACCGAGGGCCCGCCACGAGCAGGTGTGTTCTGAAGGTTGTGGACAGTCTCAGGTGAGGTCAGAGCGGGGTCGCTGGCTGAGAGGAGGGTAGAGGTGGGCTTCAGGGGAGGGCTTAGGAACAACTGCCAATGTCTGACATTGCCTTTCTAGGAAACAGACCAGGAACTGCAGCAGCTCTGTGCTATACCTTCAACCAAAGAACTGACTCGGGGGCCATGCCTCTGCAGCTCCGGGTGCCCCCTTCTCGTGTGTCCAATAGGGTAACGATGGTGCTTACCTTAAGGGGTTATCATCCCTAGAAACGTGATATATAGTTCTCACGGGGCACGCGGCAAGTGGCAGTGTTTGTTCAGTATGTGAACTGCTAGGGCAGCATCATGCACAGCATGTGTATTTCCCTCTGACACACGAGGACGCTATCCTCCCGTTACTCACGCAAAGCGGCAGGGAAGACTGGAAGGAGGTGGCGCAGGAGGAGCCCACAACGTCTGTACAGAACTCGGGCACGGCCGAGAGCGGGAGTCCCTTCCCTCCGTCCCATATGTAGAGCGCGATCTGTCACACAGGAAACCGGCGTGAGTGAGAGCCAACACCACCGTCCACCGAGGTACGCCGTGTCTCTGGGGAAAGCTACACCTCCCCTTCTCTAGAGAACATCACACTGAACCACATCTACACGGCAGCATTCTGCAGGCTTCCCAACAGGTGGCGCTAGTGGTAAAGAACCTGCCTGCCAAAGCGGGAGACCTAAGAGACACGGGTTCGATCCCTGGATCAGGAAGATCCCCTGGAGGTGGGCATGGCATCCCACTCCAGTATTCTTGCCTGGAGAACCCCAGGGACAGAGAAGGCTGGTGGGGCTACAGTCCCTGGGGTCGCAAAGAGTCAGACGTGACTGAAGTGACTCAGCACGGCATGCACCAAGACAATAATTCCATGTGGAACAATCAAATCTTTTATTAACCATAAACAATTAAGAGTAAATATCCTGGGGGACTTCCCTGGTGGTCCAGTGGTTAAGAATTCACCTGCCAACGCAGGGGACAGGAGTTCAATCCCTGGTCCAGGAAGACCCCACGTGCCACAAGGCAACTAAGTGTGCCGCAACTAAGCCCGCAGGCCTAGAGCCTGCGCTCTGCAACAGGAGAAGCCCCCGCAGCGAGCAGCCCGCCACTGCAAAGAGCACAGAGAAAAGCCACTGAGCAGCAACAAAGCCTCTGTGCGGCCAATACATTAATTCTTTTAAAAGAGAATCAATATTCCAACCTCCAAAAGATTTCAAAACTGTCATAAGCAATTCCAGGGAAGCTATTTTAAGGATTCTAAAGCATCACAGAGGAAGATAAAACGTAAGATCATCGTGACTCTGNGACTTTTGCCAAAACATGCTCATAGGAGCCTAAGGTCTGAGATTCCCAAGGGGAATAAAGGCAGGCTGACTCCTGCTGACCTCTGGCATATTAGCTATCACAGAAACCCCTTACACAGGCACATTATTAGCAGAGCCCAAATGAGATGGTGATGACAAAATAAAAAGATCCGTTCTTCAGTTAGACATCTCCCAAATGGTATGCCATGTTCATAAAGATCCTTCCTCATTTCATTCTTGGAGAGGGGCCCCTATGTCTCAGAAACTCCCTAGGGGAGGGAATCTCAGGAACTTCTGATCTGGGCTATCAGCTCCCATCATCCACAAAAATCACAGTTTTATAATGGTGCTGATTTGCCTTCCATTTCTAATTACATCTTGTAAACTGCATTTCTGTCTCTCTCCAACATCCTCCAGTGTTCCCAGCCTCTGCCTCTTCTTCCCCACTGAACCAACTCTTATTCTCCTTGCAAGGGCATAGAGTCCACAGTTCCTAGTGTAGGGCTTACCTGAGCATGCCCCGGTGCTCCTCATGCCACACCTGGATCCTTTCCTCCCACTGGTCCTTGTTAAGCTTGTGCTGCTCCAGGACCCTGGAAAGATGATGTGGGGTCAGTTACACCAGAAGCAGACTGAAATTACAGCAGGAGGTATAAACTAGACACAGGGAAGTGCCTGAGGGGTATGAGACATACAGAATGGGTGACCAAGAAGGACAGTGGGAACATCTTCCTTTGTACCTTTAACCAGAAAATCCAATAAGGTCCTATGGTCACCAAGCAAAGCAGTAACATATTAACTGTGCTGATTTGTGAGACTAAGGGGAGGAACTGGCCTCATGGAGGCATGCATACTCTCTCCTAGATCTCTGTGGGGCCAATAGTTTGCATTTGTGAGACTACTGCTCAGGGATAAGATATAGCCTGTGGCTATGGANTGGAGAAGGGAAAGGCTACCCACTCCAGTATTCTGGCCTAGAGAATTCCATGGACTGTATAGTCCAGGGGGTCACAGAGTCAGACATGATTTGAGCGACTTTCACTCACTCACTCATAGCCAGACGGAGACCAAAATCTCAGCCGTGCCATTCCCCCTGCATCACCTGGACGAATGTCCTCTAAATTTCCAGCGCATTCAGGAAATTGGGATGATAAACACCAGCACAGCTGCTTTTATTACTACTATTTATTATGAACATCACAGGTGCCCAGTAAGTGTTGGTTACCTTCCCTTTCCTTTTTCCAGCTGGTGAAAAATTTTTTTAAAAGGGAGAGAGAAGTAGAAGGATGTTTTAGTGCAAAGTAAGAGATGACTCCCTTTAGGGAGCCTGGCCTCACTTTGATGTTTACAGTATTTTTATGGCCCTTAATGGTCCACGCAAGTCTAGGCAACAGCGGTGCTGTCCTCTGCCAAAGGCAGGATTACGTCAAACACCTCACGGGGGTGGGGGTGGGGTCCTGGAGCCCTGCGCTGGCTCCAGCCCAGGCTGGTCACTCAGATGAAGGGGTCATGGAGGAGCTTGTGGACAATCCAGCCCCTAGGCTGTGGGCGCTTAGTGGGGCCAGGGCGGGGGCTGACCCCTTTATCACCATCTCAGGGCTGTAGGGACATTCAATCCTGATTCTGCATCATCTGGGGCTGGTTTACAGCAACGTGCAACTGGAGTTTTGTCATGCCACTCAAGGCACCAGGAGGTCAACCCTTCCAGATTTTCCAGACGAACATTAAAGAACAAGCAAGCACAAAGTCTGGAAAGACATTTCCCTCTCAAGTACTACGCCAACAGCACAGAGTCTCTCCCACTGTTACTGTGTGTGTGTGTGTGTGTGTGTGAAGACACATACTCCTCTTTGAAAATGCAACCCAGACTTCTGTGTCAGTGGCTTGGAAATAACGGACGTGTGAGGCGGTGAATCTGCTTTTCCTTATGAGAAAGGGCCGCTAGCCACCCAGCTGAGCCCGTGGTCTTCAGGTTCATCCTGGGGACTGGACCGAGGGCCCGCCACGAGCAGGTGTGTTCTGAAGGTTGTGGACAGTCTCAGGTGAGGTCAGAGCGGGGTCGCTGGCTGAGAGGAGGGTAGAGGTGGGCTTCAGGGGAGGGCTTAGGAACAACTGCCAATGTCTGACATTGCCTTTCTAGGAAACAGACCAGGAACTGCAGCAGCTCTGTGCTATACCTTCAACCAAAGAACTGACTCGGGGGCCATGCCTCTGCAGCTCCGGGTGCCCCCTTCTCGTGTGTCCAATAGGGTAACGATGGTGCTTACCTTAAGGGGTTATCATCCCTAGAAACGTGATATATAGTTCTCACGGGGCACGCGGCAAGTGGCAGTGTTTGTTCAGTATGTGAACTGCTAGGGCAGCATCATGCACAGCATGTGTATTTCCCTCTGACACACGAGGACGCTATCCTCCCGTTACTCACGCAAAGCGGCAGGGAAGACTGGAAGGAGGTGGCGCAGGAGGAGCCCACAACGTCTGTACAGAACTCGGGCACGGCCGAGAGCGGGAGTCCCTTCCCTCCGTCCCATATGTAGAGCGCGATCTGTCACACAGGAAACCGGCGTGAGTGAGAGCCAACACCACCGTCCACCGAGGTACGCCGTGTCTCTGGGGAAAGCTACACCTCCCCTTCTCTAGAGAACATCACACTGAACCACATCTACACGGCAGCATTCTGCAGGCTTCCCAACAGGTGGCGCTAGTGGTAAAGAACCTGCCTGCCAAAGCGGGAGACCTAAGAGACACGGGTTCGATCCCTGGATCAGGAAGATCCCCTGGAGGTGGGCATGGCATCCCACTCCAGTATTCTTGCCTGGAGAACCCCAGGGACAGAGAAGGCTGGTGGGGCTACAGTCCCTGGGGTCGCAAAGAGTCAGACGTGACTGAAGTGACTCAGCACGGCATGCACCAAGACAATAATTCCATGTGGAACAATCAAATCTTTTATTAACCATAAACAATTAAGAGTAAATATCCTGGGGGACTTCCCTGGTGGTCCAGTGGTTAAGAATTCACCTGCCAACGCAGGGGACAGGAGTTCAATCCCTGGTCCAGGAAGACCCCACGTGCCACAAGGCAACTAAGTGTGCCGCAACTAAGCCCGCAGGCCTAGAGCCTGCGCTCTGCAACAGGAGAAGCCCCCGCAGCGAGCAGCCCGCCACTGCAAAGAGCACAGAGAAAAGCCACTGAGCAGCAACAAAGCCTCTGTGCGGCCAATACATTAATTCTTTTAAAAGAGAATCAATATTCCAACCTCCAAAAGATTTCAAAACTGTCATAAGCAATTCCAGGGAAGCTATTTTAAGGATTCTAAAGCATCACAGAGGAAGATAAAACGTAAGATCATCGTGACTCTGGTTTCCTGCAGGATGGTAATTACACACCCTGAATAACCAACGGGCTGAAACTATCTAAAACTACTGCATAAAATATCTTTAAAAGCTTTTTAATGTACTGCTAAACTAGCACAAAACGTGGAACTCACAAAGACAAAACTGGAAAGTGAGAACCTGGGAGAGATGGTCCCTGAGGGCTGCTCTCCCTCGCAGGCACCAGCTGGGTCCTGGGCATGCTGAGGTTCTGATATGCGTTAAAGAGAATAAAGCCCGTGACCTGCCCAAGCTGGGGTGTCTAACAGCAAACCCCCATATAAAGCTGGGACTTTGGCACTAGATAGGGAAAAATCATCTCCAGCTATCCTGAGATTTTGTAACCAAGAGCCAGGCCTCCCTAATCTGTCACCTACATAGTCCAAAACTACCTTAAACAGCGTGTCCCTGAGTGAGTATGAGTCTCTCGCAAGTAGGCAAAAGCTAACACAAAGCCTTACTGAGAAGCCCACAGCCTTAATAGGACTTGTGGACTGTCACAGGTGAAGTCCCCAGGAGCAGGAGCACTCGGAAAAATGACAGAAAGTAGAACAAAGACAGGAGATGAAGAGCAAGAGCCAGCAGACACAGCTCAATCAGGCCCACCGGGAAGAATCCAGGGACCGGAGTGATCAAGCACACAGATTAGGAAACTACTGTTTCATATATTTTTATAAAGAGAAACTTTAAAACATGAGCAAAATTTCTGAAAGATTACACAGGGAAGCAAATTTGAAAACGAAATATCTAGAACATCAAGACATGAAAAACATAAGCTGAAAATGAACATTTTAATGGTAAGGATAAGCAGCCTATCGTAGACACAGCTGAATAAAAACTAGGGAAGTAAAAGACGAAGCCCCCCAAATTATCTGAGCTGTATCTCAGCAAGAAACAGAGATGGGGAACATGAAAGAAAAGAGCAAACCTCTAGCATATATCTAAAGTTCCAGAGAGAGTGACAGAGGGGAGGAGAAAATAGTTGAAAAGACAGTGGCCGAGAATTTTTTTTAACTGCTTAACAATTCTATTATAGAAAGGCCCAATGAATGCTAAGTAAGATGAGGAAAAGAACAGCCTGTGTCTGGACACTGATGTTGCTGTTCAGTCGCTCGTCATGTCCACCTCTGCAACTGCAGCACTCCAGGCTTCCCCATCCTTCATTATCTCCCAGAGCTTGCTCAGACTCATGTCCATCAAGTTGGTGATACCATCCAACCATCTCCTCCTCTGTCGTCCCCTTCTCCTCCTGCCTTCTATTTTTCCCAGGGGTCTTTTCCAACGAGTAGGCTCTTTGCATCAGGTGGCCAAAGTATTGGAGCTTCAGTTTCAGCATCAGTCCTTCCAGTGAATATTCANGTCTATAAGAAACCCACCTCAAAACAAGGGACACATACAGACTGAAAGTGAAGGGCTGGAAAAAGATATTTCATGAAAATGGAGATCAAAAGAAAGCAGGAGTAGCAATACTCATATTCGAAAAAACAGACTTTGAAATAAAGGCTGTGAAAAGAGACAATGAAGAACACTACATAATGATCAAAGGATCAATCCAAGAAGAAAATATAACAATTATAAATATGTATGCAACCAACATACAAGCACTGAAATATGTAAGGTAAATGCTAACAAGTATGAAAGGGAATATAAGCAGTAACACAATAATAGTGGGAGACTTTACCATTCACACCTATGGATAGATCAAATAAACAGAAAATTAGCAAGGAAACACAAACTCTAAATGATACAATGGAACAGTTAGACCTAATTTATATCTATAGGACATTTCACCCCCATAACAATGAATTTCACCTTTTTCTCTAGTGCACATGTAACCTTCCCCAGGATAGATCATATCCTGGGCCATAGAGCGTATCCTGATCTATCCAGGATAGATCACAGCCTTGGTATTCAAAACATTGAAAAAACATTGAAATTCAAAAACATTGAAATCATCTCAAGCATCTTTTCTGATCACAATGCGGTAAGATTAGATGTCAATTACAGGGGAAAAAAAANGTGAGTCTGAGTGAACTCTGAGAGATGGTGATGAACAGGGAGGCCTGGCATGCTGCGATTCATAGGGTTGAAAAGAGTCGGACACAACTGAGCAAGTGAAATGAACTGAACCGAAGCTAATGTGACTTCAAAGGCATGGGACCTAAACTTATTCTTTCTTGTAGCACCAGTAAGTGTCTCTAAACCTAACAAATACTATATGATGTAAGGCAGATTTTTTAAAAAATTAAAAATTTAATTTTTGCTTGAAGTATTTGAAAATAGCCAAAGACTGAAGAATTTGACATCTTTTAAAAGACAGTTCAACCGTATTTCTGTGGGTGCATATGTATAAACTAGGAAAGTGAAGGATCTATTTCACCTGTGGTAGAATAAAACATTTCCCAAAAATGAGTCCATATTTGCACTAAGAAAAGGATATATCCTAACTGTATGTGGAGATGTTTTTCTCTTGGGGTGTGAATGATGCTTACAACTTCAGTTCAGTCACTCAGTTGTGTCTGATTCTTTGCGACCCCATGGACTGCAGCACGCCAGGTCTTCATGTCCGTCATCAACTCTTGAAGCCTACTCAAACNTATATCCTAACTGTATGTGGAGATGTTTTTCTCTTGGGGTGTGAATGATGCTTACAACTTCAGTTCAGTCACTCAGTTGTGTCTGATTCTTTGCGACCCCATGGACTGCAGCACGCCAGGTCTTCATGTCCGTCATCAACTCTTGAAGCCTACTCAAACTCATGTCCATCGCATCAGTGATGCCATCCAACCATCTCATCCTCTGTCATTCCCTTCTCCTCCTGCCTTCAATCTTTCCCAGCATCAGGGTCTTTTCAAATGAGTTAGTTCTTTGCATCAGGTGGCCAGTGTACTGGAGTTTCAGCTTCAGCATCAGTCCTTCCAATGAGTATTCAGGACTGATGCTTACAAAGAGAATGCTTTGGATTTTAAGATTCAGCTGGTTCAGTGTGTCACCTAATTGAAAAGAGCACAAAAGGTAGGGAACCAATTGGTATAATTAGTTTGGGTAGGCCTTAATTTTTATTTCTTTTTGTTGTGAACATCATGGTCCAGTAGTTTTCTTATTGTCAAGGCACTTTCTGATCTGCAGCTCTCATCACAATGAATGCTTTGGATGTGACTGGCCATCTTGGCTAATTCTGAATTCATTACAGCCATTATCAGTCTATAATGAGGCTTTTTTCCCCCACAAACCTTTTCCATATCTTCCTCCATAGGACACTTAAAAAGTAGTTTAGCGTCAGCTGCAAATCAGCATCTCTACAGAAACCATTATGTTTTTATGTTGCTTGGAGTACTCTAAGAAAAATGCCATTTATGAGGTTAATTAATTAATTTCCATGTGGTAGCTGACACTTTTGTTTACAGATTCATAATAAGGTCTCACATGACAAATGGAACTATTTGCTATGAGATATACTGTTGTTTACTGTATATAAATTATACCTTTCCATATTCAATTTCTCTATGCTAGTTATGCTCCAAGTTCTTAAAATCTATTTTAGAATGCAAAAGTCTACATGGACATTTTAATTTAAGCTTTATCTCTGAATTAATTTTCTCATTATTTTTATCCTTGTGATTGCTAGAGAGTCATTAGTTTTAAAGTGATGAAAAGCAAAATATTTATTGTGACTCTTTATTCTTAAACATTATTTAGAAAATGCCCTGACTTTTCACAAATCCTAGTTAATATCTTCCCTCTAGTCTGTTGCAGCACACGAAATTTTCCTGCTTTATTAGAGAAGTGAGTAGATTATAGATACTCCCTGGTTGAAAGGTAATCTTTGATCCCCCCCACCACCAACTTTTCCTTGTTCCCTAAAGTGATTATTCATGTAAAGCACCATTCTAAATACTAAAACTATTACTCAGATTAGTAACAAGGCCTCCTAAAGTCTTAGAGATGGATAAACTTGATAAATTCACTGGCTGTTCTGAATGGGCAGTCTCACCAGTCTCATTAGCGCAGAAGTTACATTCAGAGGACCACTGAAGTCACTTTTCCCACAAGGATGTTGAAAGTGAATGACATGGAGCCCTTTTTGAGGGCATTCACTGTAACAAAATCTCATAAGTTGTGTCATCTTTCCAGCGCAATGCCATAATCATGATGGCTGATCTCTATTACTGCAGAAAGTTCAACCAATTTTATCCATATCACTAACAGGATATTCCTGAATGCCTCTGTTTTGGCTACATAAATGTGTTCAGCACTTCTCTCCTTAAATGATAAAGGACTAGGAGTTACATTTTCAACAAAAATGCCCCCATGAATATATGAGTGAGCATCTCAAAGCCTCGAGGACTGTGAAACTAACAATTATGCTTGAAAAACTCCCTGTAGGAAATGCGACGGTTTGCTTTGTTCTGCAGTTCTCTTGTTCCTGTTGTGGGACTATGATCATCTGTGTTTGAAACTCAAGATGAAGTAGACCTTCATCTTCTATTGAAAGGCCTGACCTTCAGTTTCCTGTGATCCTTTGGTTAAAAGAAATAAAAGGACCTTTTCTTTCCAGTAAGATTGTCTAGCAGGCATTGACAACCTTTTCAATTCCTCTGTCAAGCTAGCGGGGGCATACTGGAGTAAGATATGTCCCTGCTGAGTGACCTTTACCTATGACCTGACATTTTAAGCGTTTCTTGTTCCATCCTCTCCCCAGATGTGTAGAATCTTTGTTACTATCCTTATTTTCAGAGTAGAGGTAGAATCTGATAGAAAAAAAAATGGAGAATAGACATGGATGGAAAGAAGAGGTAAGAGTAGGTGGGTCAAGTGGCAACTGGAGACAGACCCAGGAGGGAGGCTTTCTTTTTCTTACCTGCTACGATATTTTCCCCGGATTTGACAAAACTGGGTGGCGAGTTTGGTGTTTTTGCTTATTAATTACATTGGTTTTTAAAAATCCTTTATTCTGTGGCAGTGTAAGTCTCCTAGTTTATTTTCCTGATAATGTCATTCTATGGTACTAAAACACGGTGGTTCTCCATCACCACTTTTATTTCTGAAACACAGATCTTCATTTTCCGTTATTTTTTTGGTTAAAGCCATTTACTATTCCCTAGTATCTTTCTGAGAGAATAAGTTCAAGTTCTTTAGGTCTCTAACATGAGATTTATTTAATTTTTTTGCTTCTGATCAGGCCTAACTTACCTTCTTAACTTCTTCCTGTTACTTCTGCCAGCACACTCTGTGCTCCAGCCACAATGATCCATAAGCATACTTGATTAAGAGTCGAGTTTTGTGCTAAGTCAGAGCCAGAGTTCCTTTCTAGTTCCTTTTCACCCTGGCAGCAGCTCTTCATTCTTACATTTAATTCAAATCCCTTCACCTCCATGCCATAGCTCAGTCATTTCTTTCACTTAACATTATTATAGTTGTTGGTCAGTTGTTTCAGTTCAGAGTGATGCTTATACTCTTTCATATTACCTCCTAATTTTATCCCATTTCCTTGGCCATTTCCTTCATAGGTTTAGTCTTTGGCATTTCAATATTTGTGCCAATTTTCCCTTTATTTTTTAGATGAGGGTCCAGCCATATCATCTCTTGACACGTGACGGGTCGATGCTGTTGGTCAGAATACAATATTGATTGCAGAAAGAGAGAGGCCCAGAAAGTGGATAATTTATGTTACAGATGCACTCAGCCCAGTATTATTCGATAGAGAGCTCATTGCCTGAGAGTTGTTGCATGATGGTTGTTCACCCTCATTGAAAGTATAAACTACAAGCGCTTTCATTGGGAGAGAATGTTGTAGTGCTCTGAAAATGTGAAAAATACAGATAGCAATACATACAGGTGTATAAATATGTGTTTGGGCTTCCCTGGTGGCTCAGATGGCAAAGAATCCACCTGCAATGTGGGAGACTTGGGTTCAATCCCTGAGTTGGGAAGTTCCCCTGGAGGAGGGTGTGGCAACCTACTCCAGTATTCTTTCCTGGAGAATCCCCATGACAAAGGAGCCTGGTGTGCTACAATCCATGGGGTTGCAAAGAGTCAGACGTGACTGAGTGATTAAGCACGTGCACACACGAGTGTGTGATTTTTCCCTCTGTTAATAGAGAATACTAAGGGACTAAGGGACCAATAACTTTATAAAAAGCCAGTACTTGTGGAACCATCACTAAATAGGGTATCTGTATATTTGATACTCCTCCAAATGCTTTTTTTTCATTCATATCTTCATGCTTTTCCCCAAGGTGTTTTCTTTATCTGGAATACACCTTCTAAGAATCCCTTTAACTTGGTGATCTTGGTGGCCATACTTGTATTTTGCAGTGGCTATTTGAAATGTCATCTGAGAAGCTTCTTTTTGTCCATCCTCAACCCCTGGAGTTTGTCACACTTACTTTTATGCTCCTATAGCACTTTAAAGTAAATTTATTGTAAAAATTAGCCTAGTGATTGGATCTCCAGTCTATGTGAGTGGAGTTATCAAAAACATGCTTCTATTCATTGTTGTCTAATTGTCAAAAAGCCTTTCAAAACCAAGCAATAAGTGTTACAATATCTGAGAACCTCTTCAGGTAGCTTCTTGAGCTCCTGAGGACTAAGACGTGGTCAATTTTTAGTTCAGCTCCAATCTCAATGGGTTTTTCTAGAAAGCTCAAGGGTCTTGTGTTAGAAAGGTGAGACAGATTCCAAATTGTATGGCAATACAGAAAGGTTGCCCTGAGAGTAGGGATGAGGGAGATAAGCATTTGGGAGGCACTCAGAATTCTGTGTAAAAAACAAAACAAAACATAAATTTTGGTAGAAATCCAACTTTGGAATCAACCTGGACTAGAGTTAAACTGTCAGTTTAGTAGCAGGGTAATGAAGACTTCTCAAGATATGATTATTAGAAACTGAAAACTGCTCTTCCATGTGAAAAATTTCTTAGTATATTGCTTTCCACATCGATCTCTTCTCTGGGCCCCCACACACATGCAAAACAGAATATTTCCCACTTTGTGTAGGTACTAACACCTGTGACTATTCTCAGTAGATTAACTTATAGTTTGATCATGCCAGAAGATAATTATAGCAGATAAAATTTTATTAAATTGTTTTTTATTATCTCAGTGTTTTTCTTGGGTTGCAGTCATATTGGGGAGAAAAATGAATGTCTATGAAGGAACTGTAAAGCCACTAATATGTGCTTTTAAGACTGGATAATGTTGATTTGTTACTGTATGTGGATGAAACACGTTGTTGTTCACTTGCTCAGTCATGTCCAATTCTTTATGATCCCATGGACTGCAGCGCGTCAGGCTTCCCTGTCCTTCACTATCTCCCTGACTTTGCTCAAACTTATGTCCACTGAGTTGATGATACCATCCAACCGTCTCATCCTCTGTTGCTCTCTTCCCCTCCTGCTAATCTTTTCCAGCATCAGGGATTTTTCCAATGACTCAGCTCTCCACATAAGGTGGTCAAAGTACTAGAGCTTCAGTTTTAGCATCAGTAATTCCAGTGAGTATTTGGGGTTGATTTTCTTTAGCATTGACTGAAACACATCAGTTCAGTTTAGTTCAGTTCAGTCACTCAGCGTGTCTGACTCTTTGAGACCCCAAGAATC
>SJYV01034795.1:1094785-1106341 GCA_006410875.1 Neotragus pygmaeus | reverse complement strand
AGTCACCATCTGCAGTGATTTTGGAGCCCCCCAAAATAAAGTTTGACACTGTTTCCACTGTTTCCCCATCTATTTTCCATGAAGTTTTGGGATCGTTCTTACCATTTCAAGTTTGTTTTTTATAAAGGTAAATAGAAGGGAACTAATATCTGATGACTGTCTCCGTGAGTCAGACATTCTTCCAAAAGATTTCTATATTATGTTGCACATAATTTTGACAACACTGTCCTTTGGCAGATGAGGAAGTCAACGCTCAGAGATATTAAGTAATTTATTCACAGCCACATAGCTAGTAAGGGGTGGCCTATGTTTTGAAACCAGGACTCTTAGATTTCAAAACCCTATATCACATTATCTTTCAATAAAAATAACAGCACATTTAAAAATACTATTTTACTTTTGTCTTTGTATTATTTTACTTAGTATGAGTGAAGTGAAGTTGCTCAGTCGTGTCCGACTCTTTGGACCCCATAGACTGTAGACTACCAGGCTTTTCTGTCCATGGAATTTTCCAGGCAAGAATACTAGAGTGGGTTGCCATTTCCTTCTCCAGGAGATCCTCCCAACCCAGGGATTGAACCTGGGTCTCCCGCATTGTAGGCAGACGCTTTACCGTCTGAGCCACCAGGGAATCAACACACGTTGCTGCAAATGACAAAATTTTATTCTTTTTTTATTTTTATTTTTTTACTTTATTTTACTTTACAATACTCTATTGGCTTTGCCATACATCGACATGAATCCACCACAGGTGAGTAGTATTCTATTGTGTATATACACCATGTCTTCTTTATCCGTTCATCTGTTGATGGGCACTTAGGTTGCTTCCATATCTTGGATTTTGTAAATAATGCTGCTACCAATATTGGGGTAATGCATCTTTTGTAATTAGTGTTTTTGTTTTTATCTTGGATATGTACTCAGGAGTGGACTTGCTGGGTTCTGTGATAGTCCTAGTTTTAGTTTTTTGAGAAACCTCCATACTGTGTGATCTCACTTAAGTGTGGAATCCACAAAATGCTACAGACTAGTGAACATAACAAAAAGTAAGCAGACTCGCAGATAAGGAGAACAAACTAGTGGTTACCAGTGGGGAGATGGAAGGGGGAGGAGCAAAATAGGAGTGGAGGAGTGGAAGGCATGCGTCTATTGAGTGTAAGATAGGCTAGAAGGATGTATTGTACAACATGGGGAATAGCCAATATTTTGTAATAACTCTAAGTGGAGTGTAATGTTTAAAAATTGTATAAAAATAAATAATAGTTTACTTTTGATAATGACTCTCCTCTGGCAATTTGAAAGATACAACATGTATCCATAAATAATTATTATAAGTAATAATCATAAACACAAGTGGTTATAACAGATAATGTCTAACAAAAAATGGTTAGAATTGTTTAAAGAATGTCTGTGCTTTGTGTGGTTCTGGCTCACTTTACAAAAAAAATTCTTTCAAGTTTACGGTTAAAAATAATACAAATTAACCACACATTTAACATGTAAGTATGAGTGTAAGTGTACATAGATAGCTGTAAAATAGATGCTTTATAAGTTGACTAACATAGATCATCACATCAACAAATCAATTTCTGTTTATACTGATCATTCTCTAATCAAACTACTAGTTAATATAAAGGTAAGATCAAAGGCATGTGACTTGCTGATAAATGCAAGAGGCACTGACAACTTTGAAAGTGGTTAAATTTGGGATACTTACCTAAAGCAGACTTCTAAATGAGATTTTCTTATCACAGGGGTGACTGTGCACAAGGATGCATTTCACTGGGTCCTGTAGTACTTTTTTTCATCAGACAATACATTTCAGAAACAGCATAGTTCTGAACTGCAATTTTGCGGGAGGAAGAATTCAGTATTTTAGGAGTTACAAAGGTCTGATTTTAGACATTAAAGTTTAGTAGGCTGTAACGATAATTTTCTTAATGTTTGGTGGGATATAACCTTTAACAGAATGACATGTCAGCTCTAAACTGTCTAAATGTCTTGACACTTAAGACTTACACTAAAATACCAATTTTCATCTTAATCCTTAAAAAGGTTATTGAAGTAGATTAAACAAGTGCTTAAGGAAGTCAGTGTATCTGACACCATCCATTCTACCTTATAATAATATGATTTCTATAAAATTTTGACATTTAACAAGGAATCTGCTGATGCCTTTGTCTCAAGGACAGTTCTGCCAAAAAAAAAAAAAAACCCCAAAAAACAAAACCCCACAAAAACCCTAAAAGATAATATGATTATAACCTCCCAGGTGGCAATATTTTTATAATCTTCAAATGTAACCATAGAATTGTGGTCTCTCTGAAATGTACATTTTAAAAATAAATTTTATTGTAAAATATAAATATTTATATAAAATACCTGTCATCATTTGTCCACATTTCTGTGAAACTTCTCTATAGCAAATTATAGGGGAATGTAGCTTTGCCTTAGGTGCCCAGAATTTCAAGATTGTTAAGAGGATTTATGTAACTTAGAGATCCACCTTCCATTCTCTGAATATCGTGTACTTATTGAGTACTTCCTATGGAGCTTTGCACTAGTCTTAAACGTTTACAGGAATGAACTCATTTAATCCTCTCTACAACCTTATAAGGTAGATACAGTTATCTGCATTTTGCAGGTGGGAAAATTTAGGTATGAAGGCTATTTTCCCAGTGGTAGACAGCTCACTGGTATGTGAGATATTGGCATGTGAACTCCTGCCGTGTCCCTGGGTAGCACCAGCTCCCACTGAAGGCTACTTTTCTTTTCTGACTGTGCTCTGTGATGTGTTGTTGAAATCTTGGCTACATGTGATGTGAGGGGTTGCTCCAANTGCCTTTCTAGGAAACAGACCAGGAACTGCAGCAGCTCTGTGCTATACCTTCAACCAAAGAACTGACTCGGGGGCCATGCCTCTGCAGCTCCGGGTGCCCCCTTCTCGTGTGTCCAATAGGGTAACGATGGTGCTTACCTTAAGGGGTTATCATCCCTAGAAACGTGATATATAGTTCTCACGGGGCACGCGGCAAGTGGCAGTGTTTGTTCAGTATGTGAACTGCTAGGGCAGCATCATGCACAGCATGTGTATTTCCCTCTGACACACGAGGACGCTATCCTCCCGTTACTCACGCAAAGCGGCAGGGAAGACTGGAAGGAGGTGGCGCAGGAGGAGCCCACAACGTCTGTACAGAACTCGGGCACGGCCGAGAGCGGGAGTCCCTTCCCTCCGTCCCATATGTAGAGCGCGATCTGTCACACAGGAAACCGGCGTGAGTGAGAGCCAACACCACCGTCCACCGAGGTACGCCGTGTCTCTGGGGAAAGCTACACCTCCCCTTCTCTAGAGAACATCACACTGAACCACATCTACACGGCAGCATTCTGCAGGCTTCCCAACAGGTGGCGCTAGTGGTAAAGAACCTGCCTGCCAAAGCGGGAGACCTAAGAGACACGGGTTCGATCCCTGGATCAGGAAGATCCCCTGGAGGTGGGCATGGCATCCCACTCCAGTATTCTTGCCTGGAGAACCCCAGGGACAGAGAAGGCTGGTGGGGCTACAGTCCCTGGGGTCGCAAAGAGTCAGACGTGACTGAAGTGACTCAGCACGGCATGCACCAAGACAATAATTCCATGTGGAACAATCAAATCTTTTATTAACCATAAACAATTAAGAGTAAATATCCTGGGGGACTTCCCTGGTGGTCCAGTGGTTAAGAATTCACCTGCCAACGCAGGGGACAGGAGTTCAATCCCTGGTCCAGGAAGACCCCACGTGCCACAAGGCAACTAAGTGTGCCGCAACTAAGCCCGCAGGCCTAGAGCCTGCGCTCTGCAACAGGAGAAGCCCCCGCAGCGAGCAGCCTGCCACTGCAAAGAGCACAGAGAAAAGCCACTGAGCAGCAACAAAGCCTCTGTGCGGCCAATACATTAATTCTTTTAAAAGAGAATCAATATTCCAACCTCCAAAAGATTTCAAAACTGTCATAAGCAATTCCAGGGAAGCTATTTTAAGGATTCTAAAGCATCACAGAGGAAGATAAAACGTAAGATCATCGTGACTCTGGTTTCCTGCAGGATGGTAATTACACACCCTGAATAACCAACGGGCTGAAACTATCTAAAACTACTGCATAAAATATCTTTAAAAGCTTTTTAATGTACTGCTAAACTAGCACAAAACGTGGAACTCACAAAGACAAAACTGGAAAGTGAGAACCTGGGAGAGATGGTCCCTGAGGGCTGCTCTCCCTCGCAGGCACCAGCTGGGTCCTGGGCATGCTGAGGTTCTGATATGCGTTAAAGAGAATAAAGCCCGTGACCTGCCCAAGCTGGGGTGTCTAACAGCAAACCCCCATATAAAGCTGGGACTTTGGCACTAGATAGGGAAAAATCATCTCCAGCTATCCTGAGATTTTGTAACCAAGAGCCAGGCCTCCCTAATCTGTCACCTACATAGTCCAAAACTACCTTAAACAGCGTGTCCCTGAGTGAGTATGAGTCTCTCGCAAGTAGGCAAAAGCTAACACAAAGCCTTACTGAGAAGCCCACAGCCTTAATAGGACTTGTGGACTGTCACAGGTGAAGTCCCCAGGAGCAGGAGCACTCGGAAAAATGACAGAAAGTAGAACAAAGACAGGAGATGAAGAGCAAGAGCCAGCAGACACAGCTCAATCAGGCCCACCGGGAAGAATCCAGGGACCGGAGTGATCAAGCACACAGATTAGGAAACTACTGTTTCATATATTTTTATAAAGAGAAACTTTAAAACATGAGCAAAATTTCTGAAAGATTACACAGGGAAGCAAATTTGAAAACGAAATATCTAGAACATCAAGACATGAAAAACATAAGCTGAAAATGAACATTTTAATGGTAAGGATAAGCAGCCTATCGTAGACACAGCTGAATAAAAACTAGGGAAGTAAAAGACGAAGCCCCCCAAATTATCTGAGCTGTATCTCAGCAAGAAACAGAGATGGGGAACATGAAAGAAAAGAGCAAACCTCTAGCATATATCTAAAGTTCCAGAGAGAGTGACAGAGGGGAGGAGAAAATAGTTGAAAAGACAGTGGCCGAGAATTTTTTTTAACTGCTTAACAATTCTATTATAGAAAGGCCCAATGAATGCTAAGTAAGATGAGGAAAAGAACAGCCTGTGTCTGGACACTGATGTTGCTGTTCAGTCGCTCGTCATGTCCACCTCTGCAACTGCAGCACTCCAGGCTTCCCCATCCTTCATTATCTCCCAGAGCTTGCTCAGACTCATGTCCATCAAGTTGGTGATACCATCCAACCATCTCCTCCTCTGTCGTCCCCTTCTCCTCCTGCCTTCTATTTTTCCCAGGGGTCTTTTCCAACGAGTAGGCTCTTTGCATCAGGTGGCCAAAGTATTGGAGCTTCAGTTTCAGCATCAGTCCTTCCAGTGAATATTCAGGGTTGATTTCCTTTAGGATTGACTGGTTTGATCTCCTTGCAGTCCAAGGGACTCTAAAGAATCTTCTCCAGCACCACAGTTCAAGAGCATCATTTCTTCAGTGCTCAGCCTTTATGGCCCAACTCTCATACATGATTACCAGAAAAAACACAGCTTTGACTGGATGGACCTTTGTTGGCAAAGTAAAATCTCTGCTTTTTAATATGCTGTCTAGGTTTTTCATAGCTTTTCTTCCAAGCAGCAAGTGTCTTTTAATTTCATGGCTGCATTCACCATCTGCAGTGATTTTGGAGCCCAAGAAAATAAAGTATGTGGTGTAGGTGTGTGCATGTGTGTGTATATATGTTAGTCGCTCAGTCATGTCTGATTCTTTGTGACCCTATGGACTTCAGCCTGCCAGACTCCTCTGTCCATGGAATTCTCCAGACGAGACTACTGCAGTGGGTATCCATTCCCTTCCCCAGGGGATCTTTCAGACCCAGGGATTGAACCTGGGTCTCTTACATTGCAGGCAGATTCTTTACCATCTGAGCCACCAGGGAAGCTCTCTATACATACATACACACACACACACACACCATAGTGAAACTGCTCCTTGGAAGAAAAGCTGTGACAAACCTAGACAGTATTAAAAAGCAGAGACATTACTTTGCCAACAAACGTCTGTCCAGTCAAAGCTACGGTTTTTCCAGTAGTCATGTATGGACGTGACAGTTGGACCATAAGGAAGGCTGAGCACCAAAGAATTAATGCTTTCAAACTCTGGCTCTGGAGAAGACTCCTGAGAGTCCCCTGGACAGCAAGAAGATTAAATAAGTCAATCGAAAAGGAAATCAACCCTGAATATTCATTGGGAGGACTGTTGTTGAAGATGGAGCTCCAATACTTTGGTCACCTGATGTTAAGAGCTGACTCATTGGAAAAGACCCTGATGCTGGGAAAGACTGAGGACAGGAGGAGAAGCGGGAGACAGAGAACGAGATGGTTGGATGGCATCGCCGACTCAATAGACATGAGTTTGAGTGAGCTCTGGGAGGCAGTGAAAGATGGGAAGAGTGGCGTGCTACAGTCCATGGTGTCGCAAAGAGCCAGACACGACTGAGGGACTGAACAAGTGAAAACCGCAGAACACCAAAGACAAAGAACGATCTTAAAAGCAGCCAGACAAACAGCAGATTGGCTACAAAGGACGCACGTGCGAGTGATGGCTTGTCACCCAACACAGCAGCAGTAACAGAAGAAAGGGCACAGGGGCGCAGCACTGCTGTGATGAGAAAAGGCCTCACAACCCAGACTCGAACACACAGTGCGACTATGTCTCGAGAACAAAGCTGAAATAAGGCATCTTTACAGGGCAACCTGAGAATTTGCCACCTCACTAAAAAGGAAATTCTGAATGATATACTTCAGGAAGAATAAAAATGATCTCCATCAGCAGGGTCCAGAAGCAAAACAAAATAGTGAGGAAACACAGGGTTTATGCAAAAGGTAACCGCATAAAGTAAGGACAACATCTGAGCTGCAGATTTAAAAGGAATGACAGAACAAAGCTACTGGACAAAAGAGCATCAAATTGAGAGAGGGATATATTCTCAGGTCCTTAAAATTTCAAGATATTGATTAATTAGCCATGGTTAGGTAATGGACTTGAATTTGAGCAAACTCCGGGAAACAGTGGCGAACAGAGGAGCCTGGCGTGTGGCAGTCCATGGCGTGGCAGAGTCACACAGGACTTGATGACTAAACAACAAGGTTAAGCATTCATGTTAAAATGTTTAAAATAACCATTAAGAAACAGACACAGAGACTGAACTTCCAAAAGGGTTAGGGTTAGAAAAAGAAAAATGGGAGGGGGAACAAAGGTGCAAAGCAGGAAACACGGGTTCGAGCCCTGGTCAGGAAGATCCCCCGGAGCAGGGAATGGCAACCCACCGCAGTATTCTTGCCTGAAAAATCCAATGGATAGAGGAACCTGGTGGGCTACAGTCCATGGAGTCACAAAAGAGTCAGTCACGACTAAGCGACCGACAACAACAAATCCTGAAAAATGTAAATGTAAATTTGCTACGTGGTTTGAAGATAAAGGTGGTCAAACTGGGAGAAAAAGATAAGCATATCCTCTTCAAGAGAAACACATCAAAAGATGAGGACATAAAAGTATGGAAAGAAAAAAGATGAAAAACAATAATGAGGCAAACGCCAAAAGCAAGCTAGTACAGAAGTGTTCCTGTCAACAAGATAAACACGGAGGCAACAAGCATTACTAGGGATGAAGAAAAGTTCACCAAGAGAACAGGACACGTCTAAACCCGTATGCTTCTTACTGACATAGCCCCAGACTGTAAATAGCAAGAGTCGGCAGTTCCACAAAGAGACACTGTCAGCGCTCAGAGGGCACAGTTTCATATCCCTCCCTTAGTAAATGACATATCAAGCAGACAAAACAAAAAAAAAGGAAGAAGGGAGAGAGGGAGGAAATATGTGAGAAGCACCCAAGATTAACTGATGTATCTATTTCTTCTTTAACAGATGTAAGTGAAGGTATCAGTCACTCAGTCGTGTCTGACTCTTTGCGACCCCATGGACTCTAGCCTGCCAGGCTCCTCTGTCCATGGGATTCTCCAGGCAAGAAAGAGGATCTTCCTGAACCAGCAGTCCAACCCAGGTCTCCTGCCTTGTGGGTGGATCCTTTACTATCTGAGCCATCAGGGAAGCCCCAATAGATATGAAGAGAATAATATACCCTCCAATCGGAGCACGTATATCATTTTCTCCATTTGTGAAAACTGAACATGAACCTGGTCTTAGAATTAGGCCTAAAAATATTTCAAATGACTGTTATACAGACCAGTCACGCTAAGCTGGAAATCAATAACAAAACACAAGAACAACACACAAGTACACTGAGTCACAGTGAAAAACATTTTTTAAAGTGAGTCCCAGTCACAAAACAATCTAAAAGCTTCTGCTGTAGAGAAACTCTTACAGATGATCACCATGATATGTGTAAAAAATGATCACAGAAGCAGTGACTGTAGCAAAAAGCCAGTAGTGACCCAGAAGCCCACTACCAGGAGGCCAGGCAAATGCACCATGGTATAATCCTGAGACAAGACTGTCACAGAAAGTGATGATAAATTCATTAACGCTGCACATAGCAACACAGGTGAGTTTCAAATCGAATTATAATCATATTCATGGTACAGTTCTGTTTATATGAAGCCCAGACGGATACAAAACTACACAGTATATATTCAGAGATACATTCATACATTATAAAATAATGGAGAAAAGAGGGAGAGGGAGAGAATTCAAGAAAGCTATTCAGTCTGGTGAGAACGAAGCGGGGTCCTCTTGGGGAGAGACATTCAGGCAACCAGTCAAGTTCTCTCTCTTAAACACAGATATTCTGACTGATGTTCATACCTTTCAGGTATGTTAAGAGATTTTTTTTTTCTTTTTTTGTATGTTATTCAGTGTTCCATAAGCTCCCAAACCTGGGGATCTATACCTGAGCTGATTATTCATTAAAAATATCTAGACAGACCCTGGCTTTCAACTAGTCATTCCCTCCCTCTCATGGAAAAGAATGATTTCTGACGTGTATTTTCATAATTTAAAAACACCCCTGAAATGAAAATCCTTCGAGTGCCTTTTCTGCTCCTGGCAGGCTGCCAGTGCTGCTGGACTGAGTTACGCGTCATGACTGAGCCCAACGTCCTAAGACTCAGAATTCTCTGGAGGGAAAGGAGGGTTGGCCTTCAGATGGACCCACGAATAAGCTGCACAGAGAGATGATCAGAGATTACTGGGTTCATGATGGCACGCCTGCCACCTGCCTCAGGATGCCTAGCGACCAGTGTCCACCAAGTGCCAGGGGAACAGATGGCTCCACCCTGCTGTGGAGCGCCAGCACAGAGACGTGACGGAGGCGGAAGAGCAACCAACCAAAGCACCAAATCAGACCAGAGGTATTTTAATGACAGTTTGGCAAGTTTTTTAAACATTCACCTCTGGCTTCCCTGGTGGCTCAGGAAGTAAGGAACCCACCTGCAATGCAGGAGACTCAGGTTTGATCCCTAGATCGGGAAGATGCTTCTCCAGGGGAGAAGGCAACCCACCCCAGTATTCTTGCCTGGAAAATCCCATGGACAGAGGAGCCTGGTGGGCTACAGTCCCTGGGGTCGCAAAGAGTCAGACACAACTAAGCAACTAACACTTTCACTTTAGTTATATAGAATTCTACTATTTTCTGTTAACCAATCATAATATAATGGTATTGAGTGAATAATATTACATAATCACAAAAGTAAAGGATGTTTATCAGTTTTCACAATAAATAGCCAGACAAAAAATAATTACAATTAAAGGCCATAATGGAAATATGATTAACCTAATGGCACCCCACTCCAGTACTCTTGCCTGGGAAATCCCATGGATGGAGGAGCCTCATAGGCTACAGTCCATGGGGTTGCTAAGAGTCAGACACGACTGAGCGACTTCACTTTCACTTTTCACTTTCATGCACTGGAGAAGGAAATGGCAACCCACTCCAGTGTTCTTGCCTGGAGAATCCCAGGGACGGGGGAGCCTGGTGGGCTTCCGTTTATGGGGTCGCACAGAGTTGGACACGACTGATGCGACTTAGCAGCAGCAGCAGCGGCATAAAATAATTACCTACAGTTTTAGGGGGTTAAGTGGAGTGATATGCTAAGTGGAGTGATATGCTAAGTGGAAGTGCAAACACGTGGGGGTTTTCATCTGCCAGCCTTTGTCTTCTGGTTGGTGCATTAAACCTATTTATCTTTAAGGTAATTATCGATGTGTATCATCTTATTACCACTTAAAAAAACACAGTTTCTTGATTACAAAGACTTTTAACCAAACAAATTCATGACCCACCTCATGTTTTAAATCTATTGTGAAGTCAGATTTCAGGGATTCACTCTTTAATCTCTTTGTAAGCCTAGAAAGTAAGAGACAATGTGAGGTTTTTTTAAAAACCAAAACAGGCATCAAACAAGAATAATACATTCTTGAGACCTTCTAATATTTGAAAACAAAAACAGAAATTTTAAGGTAAAAGTAAGACTTTCATTTCCTTAAGGCAAAGGACTATGAAAACAGAATTATTTGTGCACCAGGAAATGAAGGCAAGACTTGTTGCAAACATAGGCTTCACTATTCCAACACCTCGAAAATAACATAAAACACAATCTGACACAATAAATGTCTTTCAAAAAGCCATAACATGCGTCCACTCTTGATAATCCTTGACTGAATAACAGAAAGGAAAAGAAAAGCAGCTGCACGACAAGGAGACACAAGTGGCTGCGTGTCCGTCTCCTGTTTTTAATGACCCTAATGAACTACAGTTTGTGGAGTTTTCAGGGGGAGAGAGCAGATGGTTTCCGCAAAGAATCACAGTTTCAAGTTATTTTCTTGCTTCAAAAAATTATTAATGGCTCTTTTCAACACAGAATAATGCCCCCAACCCCACCAGGCTCTAGAATCCCTGGCTCCTCAGCACCCTCCTGCCACCCGCAGAGCACACCCCTGGCCTAGTTCACCCCGACCCAACCTAAGCCTGGCAGCCTTTTCTTTAAGACCAAATTCAAGGGCTTCCAGACTTTCTCTCAAGACTAAACAGAAGCTTCCTCTGCTCCCAGAGTGGGAAGCACAGCCCATTCATCCATCACACACAGCAGCCCCACAACACCCTCTACACGCCTCCTGCTGTGTACCCCAATGCTGCCCACTGCCCCCCGAAACCAGTGCTCAGTCAGCAACCTGGATGGGTGAGAGCAAATAGCAGGATAGTCCTTGATTCCAAGCTGAGAGAGAGGATTACACATTTACCAAGACCACGCAGATGCCACACGGTTCTATGCTTGTTACAGGACTAGAGGTAGGACCCCTCATTTCAATTACAAACCTCCTAATAAATACTCCCTGGTGGCTCAGATGCTAAAGAATCTGCCTGTAACACAGGAGACCTGGGCGCAATCCCTAGTTCAGGAAGATCCCCTGAAGGAGGGAATGGCTACCCACTTCTGTATTCTTGCCTGGAGAATCCCATGGACAAAGAAGCCTGGCGGGCTACAGTCCATGGAGTC
>SJYV01034795.1:1041653-1093702 GCA_006410875.1 Neotragus pygmaeus | reverse complement strand
GTTCCATGTCCAGTTCTAACTGTTGCTTCCTGACCTGCATACAGGTTTCTCAAGAGGCAGGTCAAGTGGTCTGATATTCTCTTTCAGAATTTTCCACAGTCTATTGTGATCCAAACAGTCAAAGGCTTTGGCATAGTTAATAAAGCAGAAATAGATGTGTTTCTGGAACGCTCTTGCTTTTTCCATGATCCAGCAGATATTGGCAATTTGATCTCTGGTTCCTCTGCCTTTTCTAAAACCAGCTTGAACATCAGGGAGTGCATGGTTCACGTACTGCTGAAGCCTGGCTTGGAGAATTTTGAGCATTACTTTACCAGCATGTGAGATGAGTGCAATTGTGTGGCAGTTTGAGCATTCTTTGGCATTGCTTTTCTTTGGGACTGGAATGAAAACTGACATTTTCCAGTCCTGTGGCCACTGCTGAGTTTTCCACATTTGCTGGCATATTGAGTGCAGCACTTTCACAGCATCATCTTTCAGGATTTGAAACAGCTCAACTGGAAATCCATCACCTCCACTAGCTTTGTTCATAGTGATGCTTTCTAAGGCCCACTTGACTTCACATTCCAAGATGTTTGGCTCTAGATTAGCGATCACATTATCATGATTATCTGGCTCGTGAAGATATTTTTTGCACAGTTCTTGGGCTTCCCTGGTGGCTCAGAGGTTAAAGCATCTACCTGGAATGCAGGAGACTCGGGTTCAATCCCTGGGTTGGGAAGATCCCCTGGAGTAGGAAATGGCAATCCGCTCCAGTACTCTTGCCTGGAGAATCCCATGGAGGGAGGAGCCTGGTAGGCTACAGTCCATGGGGTCCCAAAGAGTCGCAAAGAGACTGAGCGACTTCATGACAAATCTACAGAATCAATCAATGTGATATACCATATTCACAAACTGAAAGATAAAAACCATATGATCATCTCAGTAGATGCAGAGAAAAGCCTCTGACAAAATTCAACACCCATTTATGATCAAAACTCTTCAGAAAGTAGGCACAGAAGGAACATACCTCAACTTAATAAAGGCCATATATGACAAAACCACAGCAAACATTATCCTCAATGATGAACAACTGAAAGTATTACCTCTAAAATTAGGAATAAGACAAGGGTGCCCACTCTACCACTACTATTCAACATTGTTTCCCAAGTCCTAGTTAGCTACAGCAATCAGAGAAGAAAAAGAGATAAAAGGAATCCAGGTTGGAGAAGAAGTAAAACCCTTACCGTTAGCAGATGACGTGATTCTCTACTTAGAAAACCTAAGGATGCCACCAGAAAATTACTAGAGCTAATCACTGAGTATAGTCAAGTCACAGGATATAAAATTAATACACAGAAATGCTTGAATTCCTATACACTAATAATGAAAATTCAGGAAGAGAAATTAAAGAAACAATCCCATTTACCAGTGAAACAAAAAGAACACAATATTCAGGAATAAATTTACCTAAAGAGAGAAAAGATCTGTATGCAGAAAACTGTAAGACACTGATGAAGCAATCAAAGATGATACAAACAGATGGCGAGATATACCATGTTCTTGGATTAGAGAAATCAATATGGTGAAAATGACTTTACAACCCAAAGCCACCCATAGATTCAATGCAATCCCTATTAAATTACCAACAATATTCTTCACAGGACTAGAACAAATGATTGCATAATTTGTATGGAAACACAAAGCATCCCGAATATCCAAAGCAATCTTGAGAAAGAAGAATACAATTGGAAGAATCAACTTTCCTGACTTCAGACTGTACTACAAAGCAACAGTCATCGAGACAGCATGGTACTGGCACAAAAACAGAATTACAGACCAATGGAACAAGATAGAAACCCAAGAGATACATCCATGCACCCACGGGCACCTTATCTTTGACAAAGGAGGCAAAAATATACAATGGAGAAAAGACAGTCTCTAAAACAAGCGGTGCTGGGAAAACTGGTCAACCATGTGTAAAAGAATGAAATTAGAACATTTCCTAACATCATACACAAAAATAAACTCAAAATGGATTAAAGATCTAAAGGTAAGGCCAAAATACTATAAAACTCTTAGAGGAAAACAAGCAGAGCACTCTCTGACACAAATCACAGCCAGATCCTCTATGACCCACCTCCCAGAGTAATGGAAATGAAAAAAAAAAATAAACAAATGAGACCTAATTAAACTTAAAATCTTTTGCACAATGAAGGAGAGTATAAGCAAGGTGAAAAGACAACCCTCAGAATGTGAGAAAATAACAGGAAATGAAACAACTGACAAAGAATTAATCTCCAAAATAAACAAGCAGCTTATGCAGCTCAATACCAGAAAAATAAGCAATCCAATCAAAGAGTGGGCAGAAGACCTAAACAGACATTTCTCCAAAGCAGACATACAGATGGCTAAAAAACATATGAAAAAATGCTTATCATTGCTCATTATTAGAGAAATGGAAATCAAAACTACAATGAGGTATCATCTCACACTGGTCAGAATGGCCAGATCACCATCAAAAAGTCTACAAATAATAAATGCTGGAGAGAGTGTGGAGAAAAGGGAACCCTCCTATACTGTTGGTGGGGATACAAAGTGATACAGCCACTATGGAGAACAGTATGGAGATCTCTTTAAAAATTAGGAGTAAAACTACTATATGGCCCAGCAATCCCATTATTGGGCATGTACCCTGAGGAAACCATAACTGAAAAAGAAACATGTACCCCAATGTTCATTGCAGCACTATTTACAATAGCTAGGACGCAACAGCAACCTAGATCTCCATTGACAAAGGAATGGATAAGGAAGTTGTGGTACATACACACTCAGCTATAAAAATGAGGGCATTTGAGATGTAATGAGGTGGATGAACCTAGAGCCTATTACACACAGTGAAGTAAGTCAGAAAGAGAACAAATATTGTATATTAACACACACACACACACATATGGATTCTAGAAAGACAGTACTGATGATCCTACTTGCAGGGCAGTAAAAGAGACACAGATATAAAAAACAGACTTTTGGCCACAGTCGGGGAAGGAGAGGGTGGGGTGATTTGAGAGAATAGCATTGAAACATAAACATTAGCATATGTAAAACAGCATTGGGAGTTTGATATATGATGCAGGGAACCCAAAGAGGGTGCTCTGTGACAATCTTGAGGGTTGGATGGAGAGGGTGTTGTGAGGGCAGTTCAGGAGAGAGTGGACATATGTATACCTATGGCTGATTCATGTTGATGTATGGCAAAAACCATCACATTATTGTTAAGTAATTATCCTCTAATTAAAAATTTTTTAATGCCAATAAAAAAGTATGAAAGTTGAAAGACAAAGTCTCAGTTTTATCTTTTAGACAAGGGTCTATATATTGTAGATAGCACAAATGGCAGTAGAGTCTATTTCTACAGTCGCAACATATATTGTGTATATATTGCAATGTGCTTCTGCACTTGCTTCCATTAGAGGAGTCTATTTTTCTAACACTTGAATTTGTGGTTTGCCACTTAACTTGCTTTGGCCAATGGCTTATTAGCACGCATCAGCAAACAAATACAGATATTGGGCATCACTGTATGTTTTTGAGCAGACTAGAGATGTTTCCTGGAGGAGGAAATGGCAACCCACTCCAGGATTCTTGCCTGGAGAATCCCATGGACAGAGGAGCCTGGTGGGCTGCAGTCCATGGGGTCGCAGGGAGTAGGACATGACTGAGCGACTGAGCATAGAGATGTTTAAACTAGTTTTTAAGGCAACTCTGATAGTAGTGTACTATAAAGGAGGGGAAAGATTGGAGGCAGGGGGGCCCATCAGGAGATATTGAAGATGTAAGTAAAAGGAGTATCTGCAAACAGGCAGTACAGATGGCATTACCTCTGAAGGTAGAGATACAAGTTATTTTAGAGGTAGGATTGATGGGGATTTAGAAATCCATCAGATAGGTGGGGTTAAGGAGAGAAATCAACCCTGAATATTCATTGGGAGGACTGATGCTGAAGCTCCAATACTTCAGCCACCTGATCCGAAGAGCTGACTCATTGGAAAAGACTCTGATGCTGGCAAAGATTGAAAGAAAAGGAAAAAGAGGTTGCAGAGGATGAGAAGGTTAGATAGCACCAGTGGCTCATGTATATGAATTTGAACAGCTATGAGAGAGCAAATTTGTGGAGGACAGAGGAGCCTGATCCTGATCCATGGGGTTGCAAAGAGTTGGACACGACTTAGCAACTGAACGACAACAAGGAGAGAACTGAGTCAAAGACAACATCAGTTTCTTAACAATGGTATGTAGTGGCAGAGCAGTGCTGCAGGACTGAGGTGCCATCAGGTCATTCATCTGGAGATAAACAGCAGGCAATGAAGATGATGCTATGGACACATAACCGCCCCAAGGTACACACTTTCTAATTTTCCAGCTGGCGTGCTTGATTTTGCTATGTGCCTGCTTGGTTATTTTATTCTAGGATTCAAACATTCAAAGGACATTTGTGGGAAAAGAAGCCATCATTATAATGCCAACTTACATTTTATTTTTTTCTATGGTTTTGATATTAGGGCTAACCTATTTTCTTCATTACTGTGTAACATTAACCTAATAATTATATGGCAAAATAGAATAAATAAAATTTATGCCACAGAACTTATTATTCATTGAATACCTATGGGAGAGGAAAGACAAGTAAACNTGGGTGGCATTACTGACTCAATGGACATGAGTTTGAGTAAACTCTGGGAGCTGGTGATGGACAGGGAGGCCTGGCGTGCTACAGTCCATGGGGTCACAAAGAGACACAACTGAGTGACTGAGCTGAACTGAGCAGAAGAAATTCATAAGTAACTATAAATTGTTGTCCTACTTACTGGGTCATCAGTCAAGGAAAGGAGACACGGGGAATAAACAGTCCTGCAGTGGGCTCTGCTGGCTAACCACACAATACAGAGCCTTCTAAGAGAATTCTGATTTTGATTAATTTTTTAGGTCAATAAAGAGGCCCCAGAGTCAGAGTTCGCTTGGTCTCAACGGATGCCCTGAAGTTCCCTGGCAGCTGTTTATGGTCCAGAGGTTGTAGACACCTTAAGTTGTCCCCTCAACTTTAACTGGACAGGATCCAACTAGACATGTCCCAGGTGCAGGGCCTAAGAGACCCGGGTTCAATCCTTGGGTCGGGAAGGTCCCCTGGAGAAGGACATGGCAACCCACTCCAGTATTTGTGCCTGGAGAATCCTATGGACAGAGGAGCCTGGCGGGCCTTGGTCCATGGAGTCTCAAAGAGTCAGACACAACTGAAGCAGCTTGACACAAACGCACAACTAGAGACTAAGGATTAGCATACTCCACGGTTAGAGGCTCTCTCCTGCTGGACATGGATAAGAAACACACAGCCCTTACTGCCTTGAAACCACAAAGTGAAACAGATTTAGGATGAAATGATGCTGTGTGCTAAGCCAGAGAGACAGAGAGAACCAGACTCTTGAATAACACTGTTGAACTCCTGCACCAACAAACCACCCATGTCCCCTTTCAATTCCAGCAACAGTGTTCCTTTCATCCCCTCTGAGGACCTTCCTGCCACTTGCACTTACACTGCAAAGGAGAGTATGACCCTGTAAAGAACTTTCAGATGTCAAGGGAGCAGTCCAGAAGTTTTGGGCAACCACGGATGACAACATATCTACTACCTTCTACATCCACAATGGGCTAAAAAGCTTTTCAGAGCTCCAACCCCTAGAAACAGGGCACTTAGTGTAAGAAATAATAGAAACACTTTAATCTTTGTAGAAATAAAAACCACATTTGCATTATCAACTCTCCATTCTTGAAAGAACAAAAACTCACAAATAATCTGAATTATTTAGATTAAGAGGGCTGTCAACAGCCATATTTCCCCTGATTTACAATTTACCTTCTCCTTTTCACATCACAAAAGCATCACTGGGATAATCCCACAAATAGTCAGGTATGATTATCTACAGCATCTTCTGTCCGGGCCCCGTTTAAACTCGAGTATATATCCATGCACATAACGAGCCATCAACCCAGCCCCACAGGCATGCTGCGGATTCATTTCCTTAAGTCACGCCTGGAGATGACCAGGTCCACGGACAACAGTGGTCACCCTTATGGGTGTAGAGTCCTGAGCACTCGTGTGCCCTCCTCAGCCCCACAGTTCATCATTCACCTCATTTTGCAGCAGGTGAGGAAGAGAAAGCACAGAGCAGCTGAGCCCCGAGACGAGACGAGTAAGGGATGGAGCCTNTATGGGTGTAGAGTCCTGAGCACTCGTGTGCCCTCCTCAGCCCCACAGTTCATCATTCACCTCATTTTGCAGCAGGTGAGGAAGAGAAAGCACAGAGCAGCTGAGCCCCGAGACGAGACGAGTAAGGGATGGAGCCTGTGTCCGGCTCCTGCTGCCCGTCTCCCTCGTCTACCACTCACTGCCTCTGCAGAAAAGCTCACTCAGATCCACCAGTCACAAGACTTAGCGAAATAAAAGGTGATTCATACACAAAATGAAATGAAAAGAAAGTCTAATAAATTCTTACTTGTTTACCAGTGGGATACTAAGGGCCCAGCCAGCAGCCAAGTCTGGATATTTAAAAACTGTAGGATTTTCAGAAAAGGCATAATGGTGAATTATTGTAGATTCTTCGTCATGTAATGCTTTTCCTAAAAACCATTCCTGTTAAATAAAGATAGAAAAAAAATTTTTTAAGCCATTCAGGCAAGACCCAAAACAAATAAGTACCATTAGTTTTAGTTAAATATTCTGAGTGATAAAGCATAAGCACAGATTATATATTTTTTTAAGAATTTTAACAAAAATATAATACTCATATGATAATGAATACAGCATAATCTTCGGCTATGAAGAAAGCAATTTAAGATCACACCATCAGGATGAACAAAATGTTAGTCATAATTATATTATAAACACAAAAATGTTATTTTATAGAATATTTCCTATCAAAATACTATTAAAGGAAACTGTTCCCTTTTTTTTGTTTAGTTCAACATTTACTTAATGAATTTAGGAACAAAGTGATAGTCTATGAATACAATTTGAATATAAAAACAACCAAATGTAGAAATTTATATACTAATTTATTTGTACTGGCTTCCCTGATAGCTCAGTTGGTAAAGAATCCACCTGCGATGCAAGAACCCCTGGTTTGGGAAGATCCAGTGGAGAAGGGGTAGGCCACCCACTCCAGTATTCTTGGGCTTCCCTTGTGGCTCAGCTGGTAAAGGATGTGCCTGCAATGTGGGAGACCTGGGTTCGATTATTTTTATTGACCAAAGCAGAGTCAGTAGGCTGAAGGATGACACACTCAAATTAGGATAATTCAAGAGGTTTATTTGCCAAAGCGAGCGTAACTCTCCCAGGTATGAGGGGTCAGGAAAGAGCCATGAGTGAGATGGCAGGAGCCAGCATGGAGCCCACGGCTGCAGAGCAGTCCCCACCCTCTGGTGCTTGAAAGATGAGAGGAAGGAGAAAACAGAAAATTCCTTCCAGAATCAGTGCTTATTTTATTCATTCATTCAATTAACATTTATTATTTGTTATCAATTAACATTTATCCCTTACCAGGTGGGAACAGAGCTTATACAACGGTGGGGAGACAGAAAGCAATCAAGAAAATAAAATGAGTTCAGACAGTGACTGCATGTGCTATGATGAAAATAAAACAGAGTGACAGGGACCACCCTGGAAAGAGAGGGACCCTCTTAGGAGATCACCACTGAACTCAGCTTTAAGATCACTAAGCTGAGCACACATCTGGGAAAGAACAGGTGAGGCAGTTGATATAAAGTCCCTGAAGTGGGGAAAAAAAAAAACAACTTGATATATACTTGATGAAAAAATTTAGTCTGGTGCGGCTGGAAGATACTGGATATGGGAAATAAGGTATAAAAGAGAAGCCGAAGAGAGACCAGGGTTCATATGTCACAAGAGAACAGCCTGGGTCAGACCTACTCTCCCACCAAGAACAAGTACAAAAGCTGGAGAAGTTCTTAGAGCAGATGATTGAGGGCATCGGAAAGCAACAGGCAAACAGGATGTGAGGGTTAACATCCCAGAGAGCAGGAGAGCCCACCCACGGGAACTTCATATTCATCTTCTTTACCCTCGAGGAATTTGCTGGTTCTCAGAGCCAAGGAAAAGCTATGACAAACCTAGACAGAGACATCCCTTTGCCGATAAAGGTCCGTATAGTGAAAGCTATGGTTTTGCCAGTAGTCATATACAGATGTGACAATTGGATCATAAAGAAGGCTGAGCACCAAAGAATTGATGTTTTTGAACTGTGGCGCTGGAGAAGACTCTTGAGTCCCTTGGACAGCAAAGAGATCAAACCCGTCAATCCTAAAGGAAATCAACCCTGAATATTAAATTGGAAGGGCTGATGCTGAAGCTCCAATACTTTGGCCACCTGATGCAAAGAGCTGACTCATTTGAAAAGACCCTGACGCTGGGAAAGATTGANCCGGGGTGGTGTCCATTTCGCCCGCCGCTCTATCTGCAGGCCACCTCACCTGCCCCAGGTGCTCCGAGTTCTGTGTTAAATGATGCACCAATCCTGGGAGAGCTTTCAAAGGCAAGCATTAAAGAAACGTCAGCAGGATCGTGAAGTACCCGAAGTTCTAAAGCTTGGTAGTATTTTCTGTTATCCAGCCATCACGACCTCCCTCCCTATTCCTTATCAGAAAATAAATGCAGGAGAGAGACAGTGCTGTCTCCTAAGAGCCCTCTTCTGCTCATGGCTGTATTTCAAACACCTCCCCCTCTCAGTCTGGGTCAGTTCAGCAACAAGTCATAAATGAGGAGACATGAAAGGTTGAGGTTCCTAGTTCCACCCGAGGACTTCTTCCCAACACTTTATGGATATATGAAGTCACCACTGGGCAAGGGAGTAATTATAAAGCAAATAACCTTGGCTTAAGATAGAAAATTCAACATCTTCTTAAAAATTCAAATGACTAAACATTAACCAACATGAAAATCATCACATTTAACATACCATGTAAATATAGCTTGTTTAAAGAAAATAAACACTTCATCATAAATAAATGATAATTTTATCACTTCGATTTTCAGTATATTTTAGCACTTTTCTCAATAATCTTCCACTATTATAATCTCCTGTTCCAAACATAAATTTATGCAGAGCATGTTTTTATATTTTAATGATTAACAGCAGTGTTTGGCTATCTAGTATATAAGACTGTTTTTCAATATTTTTGTGGGGGGTTACACTGTAAAGTGGGCTTCCCTGGTGGCTCAGTAAAGAATCTTCCTATAATGTGGGAGACCTGGGTTCGATCCTGGGTAGGGAAGAGCCCCTGGAGAAGGGCATGGCAACCCACTCCACTATTCTTGTCTTGCCTGGAGAATCTGCATGGACAGAGGAGCCTGTCCTTGGGGTCTCAGAGTCAGACACAACTGAGCAACTAAGCATAGACACATATTATAAACTACTCTAGGGGAGAAATTGGGAGAAGGCAATGGCACCCCACTCCAGTACTCTTGCCTAGAGAATCCCATGGATGGAGGAGCCTGGTGGGCTGTAGTCCATGGGGTCGCTAAGATTCGGACACGACTGAATGACTTCCCTTTCACTTTTCACTTTTATGCATTGGAGAAAGAAATGGCAACCCACTCCAGTACTCTTGCCTGGAGAATCCCAGGGACGGGGGAGCCTGGTGGGCTGCCGTCTATGGGGTCGCACAGAGTCGGACACGACTGAAGCGACTTAGCAGCAGCAGCAAGGGAGAAATTAATACATATTCTGTGAAGAAGCACTCCCTGTTGGGTCCCTCTTTGTGACCCCATGGGCAGTCCATGGGACTCTCCAGGCCAGAATACTAGGATGCGTAGCCATTCCCTTCTCTAGGGGATCTTCCCAACCCAGGAATCGAATCCAGGTCTCCACACTGCAGGTGGATTCTTCATCAGCTGAGCCGCCAGGGAAGCCCAGTGATTTTCTTAATGACTTAATAAAGACTATTAAGACAAACGGTAAAAGAATAACTCAGTGTTCTAATAGTATCTTAGAATTACTCTTCGCCAGCACTCATGTTTTACCTCTATTAAGAATTAAAAATTAAAGACATTTTAGCAAATGCACACATAATAAAAGCATACTGTATAGGGAAAAAAAAAAACAGAAAGACTTCAACAAGATATAGAAATTTATAGAAATCACCCAGAAAGGCAATTAACAGAGATTAATTACTTTAATAAAGATTAAAGTTTTTCATTTAAAATATTTTCTAACAGCATAAATTTGATTAGTGAGAATGACAAGATATTGAAGGGAAACAATGTCAGAATCCAATGAAATAATGATACTCTAACACATATTATTTTAATATAGTTTATTTGTGTCAGTGTCAAAACTAAGTTTGTTTTATACTTTTTTCCTAAAATTTCATATGGTCGGGGGAAAAAAACACTGGTTTGAGCTAACTTCAACGTCATGTAATTTTTATTCCCTAGTGCTAGTTTTAAATGAAATAAAACATCCTCGACTTTTTTTCATGTGGTAGAGCTCACAAAAGAAGAAAATGTCTTATTTTACCTCTGTTCTGTACTTGATTTTCATGAACTTGCTCTGAACTTTTAAATTTATCATTCCAATTTTCATTAAAAAGTACAGTGAGTCACCATCTTCTGTACAGAATTAGAGCTATGGATAATGGAAAAAATAATCTCCAGGTGAAGCAAACACTAGGAGGCGATTAAAACTCCTACATTCCAAAAAAGAGCTGGGAGTTTTTCTCAAGTCAAAGGAAAACATAAAAGCCTAACAAATCTTTTATATAAAACGTGGCACAAAGCACACAGACACTGCTCAGCACCATCTGAAAAGACTGGATGAGACACATTCATAAATCTTCTCTCCTTTGAAGGAATTATTTTTTTAACCTAACAACTTTCTCATTCAATTATATCTGTGTTTTCCCAGAAGTCAAAAGCATGAAAAGAAATCATAATGGGTCCTTACAGCATTTAAAAAACATCAAGACCAGTGGTTTTATTGTAGTAACAAACTTTCCAGCGTTTGAGAAACCAACCTAATGGTCACCGGTGCCCAATTCTGTGTGTGTCCACATCAACAAACCCCGCGGGCACTGGGAGGCCACGGCTCCTTTGCTGTACCCTCACTGAATCTGATTCACTTCTGGAGTGGGCATCAGAACAGGGGTGGGCGGGTGTCCATCAGTACCAGAAAGGACCCAATTCCACTTATTCCACATTGAAAGAACCCCATAAATTGATCAGGGTGTAACCNTGTACCCTCACTGAATCTGATTCACTTCTGGAGTGGGCATCAGAACAGGGGTGGGCGGGTGTCCATCAGTACCAGAAAGGACCCAATTCCACTTATTCCACATTGAAAGAACCCCATAAATTGATCAGGGTGTAACCTGGACTCCTCCAAGAGAACAGAACAGCCTAATTTACCCTCCAGAAAGCTCCAGAGCTGCCTGTAAATCTCCAGAGAGTCTGCATGTAGCCCAGCAGGACAGCTGACGTTTCAGAGTTACTCAGTCCTACACAAATATTTAGGGTTTCTCAGGCGGCTCAGTGGTAATGAATCCACCTGCCAATGCAGGAACACAGGAGATGTAGGTTTTATCCCTGAGTCAGGAAGATCCCCTGGAGGAGAGCGTGGCAACCCACCCCAGTATCCTTGCCTGGGAAATCCCATGGACAGAGGTGCCTGGCGGGCTACAGTCCATGAGGTCACAAAGAGTCAGACACGACTGAGCATGCGCACACACGCACACGCACGTGCACACACACATATTCACTGACTACCTAGTAAGTGTTAAACACTGTGTTCAGAACTTAGAGGTAAACAAGATCCATTTGCAACATCCCATCTGCATGAGATAAAATGTTAAAATATGAAGGCAGGGGTGAACTTTTCTCACAAGGTGTATCTGTCTCACCTCCAGCCCTTCTCAGATACCGTGCCCTCTTCTTAGAGTTCTCTCTCCTCCTAACTCCTACTCACTCCATGGGACTCAGGTTAAATGTCACATTACATCATGACCTTCCCAAATAAGATCTGATGCCCTGCTGTGTTGCTTCTAACAATGCCCAGTGTTTCCCTTAAAAGATGTCTCACTTTTAACTGTAACTGCTTCTTCAGTGGTCCATCACTCCCTGCTCCTCTGCACCATCCATCCAGTCAAGACCCTTGTCTGTCTGTCTAAGCTCCTGCTATCACAGTGCCCAACACACAGTTGGTACTCAAAGTTATTTCCTACCTAAAATAATATGCGGTCATTGTTGATAAAGAGAAATAACCAATTTGAACTTATTTCTTAACTCTGGTTTATAGTTTTCTTTTTGTTTGTGTTTTTTTTTTTTACTTTATTTTACTTTACAATATTCTATTGGCTTTGCCATACATCGACATGAATCCACCACAGGTGTACACAAGCTCCCAATCCTGAATCCCCCTCCCACCTCACACCCCACAACGTCTCTCTGGATCATCCTCGTGCACCAGCCCCAAGCATCCTGCATCCTGCATCGAACATAGACCTGCGCCTCGTTTCTTACATGATAGTATACATGCTTCAATGTAAAACATATAGGTTGGTTTTTTTTTTTTTTTTCATTTAAAAATGGCTCATTGTAAGTTTCATCTGTCTAATAGCTCCAAACCTCAAAGAGAATTATTTAACATTGTTTCCAGATATTTAACTGCTGTTTCATTCTTTTTTCTTTAAAGTTAAAGCAAGTTTATTGAGATACACATTCCATATAATATGCTGCACATCACAGAGTGAGAGCGGCCTATTTTGTTCTTCTTAATTTTAAATTAAGTGTTTTTTTATTGGACTGAAAATCTGTTAATCAGAATTAAACTTCCTTTAAGCACTTGCTCCATGCATAATAAAAATACTTGAAGTTGTATTTACCTTTGATGGGTCATATCTTCTGAGTGTTTCTAAGAGTTGTACAATTTGTATTCTTGTCTCTTCTTCACAGAAGAAAATCCATGATGAATTTCTGCTATACATTACAGAAAAGCTGAGAAAAAAAAAGATTCTAGTAATCATTTTTATAAACTGAGTTTATAACAAGGTTTAAAACTTACTAAGGAAGAGAAAGCAGGAAGCAAATAAAGGGCATACAAAATAGCAAGAAATCTGAATTTTTTCCCCTGTATTTTTCTTCCATGTATAGTTTCAGCTTATATTAATAGAAAAGCCAGATACTAATGGTTTATCGAACAGCCAGAGTTCAAGTTAACACTTTCCATGACAAACCCCAGCTCAACAGATCTCAAAATCAGTCTCAAAATATCAAATACACTGATATTATATCTTTTAAGAAAGAAACATTTAAAAATAAAAGCTATTCATGATTAAGAATCAATCATTAAGAAATCTGATTAAGGTAGCAGTCACAGAATCCAATGACTCTACTTGCTGACTCTCAGGAAAAACACACGTAGTGAGAAAACAAGGAAGCCTGCAAGTGTCAGGTAGAGATGCCAGCAATGAGCACATTTCAAGGGCAACATACTGCGGTAACAGCGGAAGTATGGTCCATGCACCTTCCTGCTGAGCCAGCTGGTGAAGGAGGAGCACTGTGGGCATTTCCTGAAGAAACAACCATCAAAGCAAAAAATAAATAATACAATATGACCACAACGATTTTTTTAAGAGACTCAAATTTCAAACCAGGTGTTTTTAAAGATCTGACATTTTATTCTTCATACTACTCTCTTCTTTTTTCTTCTCTTCAGGAGCCACTAGAAATGAAGGACTTTAACTGAACCCACACAAACTCCCCAGCGCCTAGGCTCCAGACAGTGCTGAAGCCCTGAAGTTTGCATATCTGCAGTTGGACTGTGAAGAAGGCTGAGCACCGAAGAATTGATGCTTTTGAACTGTGGTGTTGAAGAAGACTCTTGAGAGTCCCTTGGACTGCAAGGAGATCCAACCAGTCCATTCTGAAGGAGATCAGCCCTGGGATTTCTTTGGAAGGAATGATGCTGAAGCTGAAACTCCAGTGCTTTGGCCACTTCATGTGAAGAGCTGACTCACTGGAAAAGACTCTGATGCTGGGAGGGATTGGGGGCAGGAGGAGAAGGGGATGACCGAGGATGAGATGGCTGGATGGCATCACTGACTTGATGGACGGGAATCTGAGTGAACTCCGGAGTTGGTGATGAACAGGGAGGCCTGGCGTGCTGCGATTCATGGGGTCACAAAGAGTCGGACACAACTGAGTGGCTGAACTGAACTGAACTGAAAGGCGACTGGAAAGGAAGAGCCCAGGTCAAGTGAGGGAAAACTCAGAGGTATAAACACAGCTTTTACTGTGTACCCAACGGAGGAAGCATGTGGAAAACGGAAAATAAAACACTTTGGCTAAACAAAAGGAATAATATACAATTTATCTCATGTGAAGAAAAAAATTTTAGAATGCCCTAAAAAACACTAAAACACCATCATAATGAAGAGCTCCAGTTCTAAATACTAGAAACAGAATCCTAAGTATTCAGGCAACAACAGTAACAGCATAATGATGGAATTTCAAAATCTATAAACTAAGTAAGAACGAAGATCCAGAAATAGACACAACTATAGCTATATATACATGCATACATACTCATATTTTTTAAGCTATAAATACAAAACGATTAAGCAGTATTCAATCTATTTCCAGTTGTGACAAGCCAAAAGTCAGACATATAATATGCTTGAACACCCCACAACAAACTTCAGCATATTCTGTGCTTTATACAAGCTATATCCAGGTAACTATTACAGAGAAAAGACTTTAAGGATACATATTTAACTATTTGAAATATTACCACACTAAAGTAGATTCCATACCATTCTTGAAGTTCATATAAGCTTATTATTTAAGAAAGAATGATTTTCAATATAAATCTTTGAACTATCAAATATGTCTTATTTCTTCATTTTATATAGTATTTTTAAACTTTCATGTACAAATATGAAATGTCAAAACAGTAACCTAAGGTTACATCACACTCGGAGAAGGCAATGGCAACCCACTCCAGTACTCTTGCCTGGAAGATCCCATGGACAGAGGAGCCTGGTAGGCTGCAGTCCATGAGGTTGCTAAGAGTCGGACACGACTGAGTGACTTCACTTTCACTTTTCACTTTCATGCATTGGAGAAGGAAATGGCAACCCACTCCAGTGGTCTTGCCTGGAGAATCCCAGGGATGGGGGAGCCTGGTGGGCTGCCGTCTTTGGGGTCGCACAGAGTCAGACACGACTGAAGCAACTTAGCAGCAGCACCAGCAAGGTTATATCACACTAACAATATGGCATGTTACAGAGAAAAGCAAACCCTAAAGTGTGAATTAGCAGCTACCCAATGTAACTATGGGCTCTCCTACTGTTGATTCTAAATAATGAAGTAATTCTGTCTTTCAGAATTTGTTATATGTATACATATACACATACTAGCTATATGTTTTATACACATATGCCATACATGTACACATATATGCCATATCTGTACATGTACACATATATAGCTATATGCTATATACATAAATATGCCATATATACACAAATACATATCACACACATATTCATAGGGGATTATATAAGAGAAAAAAAATCATGTGTGAAGATAATAACTTTAATACTTGCATTAATATTTCTAATAATTATTTGTTGTTCAGTCACTATGTTGTGTCCCAACTCTTTGCAACCCCATGGACTGCAACATGCCAGGCTTCCCTGTCCTTCACTATCTCCTGGAGTTCTCTCAAACTCATTGGGAGCATGCTAATATGCACTAGCTAGAAACACAGAAGACACTAAAAAAAAAAAGTCTTACAAGAAAATAAGTAGAAAATGAGCTGTTATATAGCAAATGAAATTATAATAATGAAGACATTATGACAATGGGAATGTCTTTATGTTAAATATTAAAACAGACATAACTCCAACCCTGCAAAATAAAACAGAGAGCATAAGGGAGCCAGAAAAATGAAAATATTTATGTCAGAATGATGAAATGGTTATATACACACTTTAAACTATCTTTTAAGTAAAAATCTGTTTTCAGTAGAAACAAATACAGAAATTTGGCTTCCAAACAAGAACCACCCTTCTGCGTTATATAGAAAGTTATAGTAAATATACAAGGGATGGCAACAAGTATTGATATGACACCAGACAAGTAACCTCAGCAGAAAGACTGTGAGGGCACTTGCCAGGCAAAGATGCAAAGAAGGTCAGGATGATAAAAGTGCAGCAAAGGTTTAGGCAGTAAAAGGAGGAGTTAAATTCTAGACTAAAATAAGCTCTCTGGATTACTAGTGGGTTACAATCTTTCCTATCTCCATTACTTTTTGTTTACTAAATCATATGCCTGGATTTCGTATTTGCTTCAGTTGGTTAACACAAAAATGGTAGTCGAGTTTTCTGTACCTCTGTATCTCCAAATAGAAATATTTCAAAAACTAGTGTGCTAAGTTGACAACTATCTCCAAATATGTCTCAAAATATAAAATAGGTCCTCACCGGATACTCAAAAACATGATCTTGAATAAGCCAAGGCCATTTGTGAGAGTTGGACCACAAAGATTGTGGTGTTGGAGAAGACTTTCTTGAGGGCTCCAGGGACAGCGAGATCAAACCTGTCAATCCTAATGGAAATCAATCCTGAATACTCATTGGAAACACTAATGCTGAAGCTCCAATACTTTGGCCACCTGATGCAAAGAGCTGACTCATTGAAAAAGACCCTGATGCTGGGAAAGATTAAGGGCAAGAGGAGAAAAAGGCAACAGAGAATGAGATGGTTAGATAGTTATCACCAACTCAATAGAAATGAATTTGAGCAAACTCCAGGACATGGTGAAGGAAAGGAGAGCTCAGCAAATGAACAACAATAACATTTTACTTAGAAAGTTTTGTCTATTAATCCTCAGAAAGTACCAATAGCTTTTATTCTTGTTTTATATACACATACGTGTGTATATATGTATGTATGTGTATATATGTATTCTGTGTCTGTATGCACACACAGATCAGACTTAGATACACACATGTGTGTGTGTATTGAGTTGGCCAAAATGTTCATTTGGAGTTTTCTGTAAGGTGTTATAGAAAAATGCAAATAAACTTTTTGGCCAACCAAATAGTAGCATGCTGTGGGTGTGCTCAGTCCAGCTCTTTGCAACCCATGGACTGTAGTGCCCCCGGCTCCTCTGCCCATGAGGTCATCCCGGCAAGAATATAGAAGCAGGTTGCCATTTCCTCCTCCAGGGGATCTTCCAGACCCAGGAATCAAACCCGTCTCTTGCATCTCCTACATTGGCAGGCAGATTCTTTACCACTGCGCCACCTGGGAAGCCCTTATTAGCACCCTGAGATAAAATAATTTAAAAGGTAACAAAAAACGTTCCATCAAGTGATCTTATTTCAGTTCTTAACACTTGAGACGGTAATAATTTACATTCTGTCTATTCTATCCATACCACAAGACTTACACCTCTTTTAAGTACCATATGGACAGTTGAAAGCACTTTTGGACACAAAGACCATTTTTTTAAATGTAATGCCTGGCTGAATAAGAGAGTTTTTAAACAAAAAATCAAGGGAAAAGTAAGAAAATGTTCTCTATCAGCAGAGCCCTTTGGAATAAAAGCTAGAAGCTATAGCAAAGGCACTGATGTGTGGAGTCCTGCCTCTCACCAACCTGCTGCTAAGTCGCTTCAGTCGTCCCCGACTCTGTGCGACCCCATAGATGGCCTCCTACCAGGCTCCCCCGTCCCTGGGATTCTCCAGGCAAGAACACTGGAGTGGGTTGCCATTTCCTTTTCCAATGCACAAAAGTGAAAAGTGAAAGTGAAGTCGCTCAGTTGTGTCCGACTCTTAGCGACCTCATGGACTGCAGCCTACCAGGCTCCTCCGTCCATGGGATTTTCCAGGCAAGAGTACTGGAGTGGGGTGCCATTGCCTTCTCCGTCTCACCAATCTAAAGAATGCTTATTCACCAAACCATGCTACTATTTCAAACCTAAAAGCTGAAGGTAAAATTCTATCAAAAATGAGATAATACCATTTCAGAGGCAAGCATAAGGGAACTAAAAATACAAATAATCAAATAAAGGTAAATGACAGAAAAGGAAAAAAATTTTTAATGGAAAAGTTGATCATGATAATTTAAATACTTTAATTCTATTTGTCTCATTGAACCAAAAATCTACATCTCTAGCAGGCATCTGCTTCTATCCTAATAAATACTTTGAAGTCAGAAAACCTAGAGGACCTTCCCACAGTATTTCCTTTGAACATTTTTTCTCAAGGCACATTTGCATTTAAAGACACTAATAATTACTGAGAACCAAAAATGCAAAACCAACACTCTCCCTTGTTACCTGGCTTTCATATATATTCATCATCTTCATTCACAAAAAGGTTCAGATTCCACAGCTGAGCATCTGAAGATGCTCTGAGAGGAGAAAGCCCATTATTCTTGATATGGAGGGAGAAATCATTCAAAATTTATATCTAGAAATATCAGTTGTATGAATGAAAATGCCAACATGTGAATGTGGATCAAAGCAGATTAATATTTTAAATGTCATAAGTAACTTTAAATATTAGGCAAATATGGTTTGGGACCACCTTAGTCCTTCTGCCTCTCTCTCGGAAAAAAAAAAAAAAATTCCACTAATTTAAGTCTGTGATGCTTTCCTTTTCCCTTGTCAACAGACTATTTCCCAAAATTTGTAACTTTTCCTTGCATATGTGCTAAGTTGCTTCAGTCGTGTTCAACTCTTTTTGACCCTGTGGACCATCGCCTGCCAGGCTCCTCTGTCCATGGGAGTCTCCAGGCAAGAATACTGGAGTGGGTTGCCATGCCCTCCTCCAGGAGACCTCCCTGGCCCAGGGATTGAACCCAGGTCTCATGTCTCCTGCACTGGGAGGTGGGTTCTTGACCACTAGCACCACCCATACCTTAATATAAAATATAAGCCTGGCAGTACATGAGTTTATGGTCTAATTTAGTCTCATTATTCAGACCAAGTACTCAGAAAGCAAAACCCAAGACATTTGTTCAGTATTAGGCAAATGTTCTAAAGGACTCAATTGTGTTTTAAGACTGATCCCAATTCAACTGCATTTCCAAAGCCCAACTATTATATAGTTTTTAGGCACTGAACTGAGCTTTTAGACTAACAAATAAATCATGACAAAAATTAACATCTGTTTATTGTTATAATTTCTTCCATATGAAGTAGGCCTATCTTATGAGATAATAATAGAGATGTATAATATCTTGTTGGGAACATATATCAGACAGATTTACTAGCCTTTAAAAACCCACTATTTGTGGACCAGAAGATTACATGTGATGCTATAATAACAAACCTTCCAAGAACCTAAGCCTATATTAAATATATTTTCCCCCAGAAATTTGTCTTAATCATTAACTGTCATTTCTTAACAAGAGAAAAATATTACCTCATTATTGATGTAATTTATTTTAATTTATGTAATTTATTTACTTTGAAATGCTCTACTAAATACATTTTTATAGTTCATAAAATCTGCTTTAAATAATCATTCACTCATTCATGAAAGGCAGTGAAGCTTAGGATTTTAGGAACCTGATTTCTGGAGCCAAAGTGCTTACATCAGAATCCTAGCTCCAGCTTTTCTGAACCCTGCAGCCTTGAGCAAGTTCCCAGACCTGCCTGTGGTCTGTTCTCTCACCTCTAATACGTGGGTAACAACAGTTCTGGGGATCAAGTGAGTTAATATATGCCAACTTGGCACATGCTTGAATGTGATGGTTGCTAATATTATTACTGATTGTATGATATTTGTTGAGCAACTGCTATGTGCCAGGCACTGTTCTAGGAAGATGGCAAACAGCTGTGGAAACACAGGGCAGAGTCCCTGCCCTCTTGGATCTCAAGTTCTAATGAAGGAGGCAGGCATTAAGCAAAGAAATCTAGAATATACTGTCAACAAAAAATGGTATTAAAAAATATATAAAGCCAGGCAAAGTGAGAGAGGGCTCAGGCATGGAGTTACTTGCACACAGTAGCTGCAGCAATCTGCCGCCTGGCCCTGAGGTTACGGCCCCAGCTGCATGTCAGGAGACAGGCCAGAACTGAGGGGCAGACCCGACAGCCTCTCATTAGGGATGGAGCACGGGCAGGACACTGAATCCCGCGAGGCCTTGGTTTCCTCTCTACAAAGGGGGAGGGTTACAGAAACCACATAGCAGCTTAGATGAGCTGAGGCTTCAAAAGCAGCAGAGCGCACTGACAACGAGCACAGAGTAAGATAAAGAGGACAGTGTGTGCCAAGTCACATCGGTCGTGTCCACCTCTGTGCGACCCCATGGACTGTAGCCCTCCAGGCTCCTCCGTCCATGGGATTCTCCAGGCAAGCAGACTGGAGTGGGTTGCCATGCCCTCCTCCAGGGAATCTTCCCGACCCAGGGATCGAACTCAAGTCTCCTATGTCTCCGGCACTGGCAGACGGCTTCTTTACCACTAGTGGGCACTCAATAGAGGTCAGCTGTGGTCACTCCTGCAGACGTGAACCCTCCTCGAGGGTCTCCACTGCAGACCCCAGCCCCATGTGTTGGGAGTCTTGCTAATTCCACCAAGCTCAACCTCCCCAAATAGGAACTCAGGGTGCTGTGTGAGCTGAGTGGCTGACCCCTCTGCTAACATCCCAAGAGACTCCAGTTCACTGTCTCCATCCGTGGGCGTCCTTGCAGCCACCCCAGGCAGGAGTCCAGCAAACACTACTTCAAGGTTCAGTTCAGATATCACAACAAAGCCAAACTTTCCAACCAGGGTAGGCTGCTGCCTGGCCCGTGTTCTCATGGTGGCTGCTGATGTGGCTGCAGAAGGGATGTACAGAGTCCCTGGATACCAGCACGGGCCTCCCGGAGGGCAGCTCATGCAGGGGCCTGACCACAGGGAATCACAAGGAAGAGGTCACCCCACAGGGTGTCACCTGGCCCAGAGCACTGGCCTCCACACACCAGCATGCGCTGCCGCCGCATCTGGTCCTAACTGTCTCCACCAGCCTCTGGGCACCAATGTCACCACCAGGGAAGGGAGAGCTGGTGATCACTTCAGGACTTCCCTGGAGGTCCAGTGAAGACTCCATGCTTCCACTGCTCCCAAGCAGTGTGATCAAAAAATAAAAAATTCTTCAAATTAAAAAAATTAGATGACCACATCTATGGGTCCTGGCTCCAGACTCAGAGTCCTGAGTTACAAGGCCCAACACCCTCCCTGAGTTGGAGAGACCCTGAATCTGGCCTCTGATGTCTTTAATGGGTCGAGCCCACTCCCAGTAGACTCACATGGGGTTGAGTTTGCTAGTAAGAGAGGGGGTCCGAATGCTGGGGGCCGAACAGAAAGGCATGTTCATGACAAGATGTGAGGAATTCATCACTGCTGAGCAAGCCCCTGAGGAAGTGGACTGTCTCACTGCTCTGTGTTCTGGGGCATCTTGCCCAAGCCTTGCCTGAGTCAATATTCCACAAAGACTTAGTAAATGGATGCATCAATTCTTATTCAATAGCAATGTAATAAAAACTTATTACCTAACACCTGTCAATTATGACAAAAAACAAACTTCACTAAGAAAGTAAGCATTTGATCGGTCTCACCTAAAAAAGGAAAAGACCTTGATGCTGGAAAAGATTGAAGGCAGGCGGAGAAGGGGGCAACAGAGGATGGGATGGCTGAATGGCATCACCGACTCAATGGACATGAGTTTGAGCGAGCTCCGGGAGATGGTGATGGACAAGGAAGCCTGGCGTGCTGCAGTCCATGGGATTGCAAAGTCAGACACAACTTAGCAACTGAACAACAACAAAAAGGGGAGCTTAGTGAAGGCCACTTGACTCACAATTCACCTTTCAAGGAAGTGCTTCACCCTATCTCCTTTCTAAAAATAGAAAACACAAGGCCATTTTCTTAAGCTTCCTCATACTAATCCATGAAAAGCTTTGCTTCCAGCTCTCCTGGCTTATCGCATGGAAATAAGGTTTTTGCTTTTTTTAAATTAATAAGCCAAGGCCTAACTCTTCTCAAGAAAACAATGATTTCCAAAACTTTCTGTGAATAAGCAGAAAGAATCATTTATTTGTACGGTTATAATTCTGCCAGGTTTTAAATAAAGTTCATACCACAAAAGATGGCAACAAAATTAGAAGTGCCTGTTCTCTTCACTTTGGTTATTTGATTTCCATGTAAATCTTAGAGTCAGCCTGGCAATTTCCAATGAAACATCAACTGGGGTTTTCATTGGGATTGCATTTAATCTCTTGATAAATTTAGGGGAAATGGACACACTATTGAATCTTACAATCTATGAGTATGCTTTTTCTCTGTTCATTTAGGCTTTTTAAAATTTTTCTTTAATTTTCCTGAGAAACCTGTCTGCAGGTCAAGGAGCAACAGAGCCAGACGTGAAACAACTGACTGGTTCACAGGTGGGAAAGGAGTATGTCAAGGGTGTACACTGTCACCTTGCTTATTTAACTTATATGCAGAGTGAAGTGAAGTGAAGCGAAAGTCACTCAGTTGCGTCCGACTCTTGGCGGAGTCATCATGATGCAGAGTACATCATGAGAAATGCCGGGCTGGATGGATCACAAGCTGGAATCAAGACTGCTGAGAGAAATAACAGCCTCAGATGTGAAGATGATGCCGCTCTAATGGCAGAAAGCAAAGAGGAACTGAACAACCTCTTGATGAAGGTGAAAGAAGAGAGTGACTAAGCTGGCTTAAAACTCAACATTCAAAAAATAAAGATCATGGCATCTGGTCCCATCACTTCATGGCAAATAGATGGGGGGGGAGGGGGAATGAAACAGTGACAGACTTCATTTTCTTGGGCTCCAAAATCACTGAGAATGGGGACTGTAGCCATGAAAGTAAAAGATGCTTGCTAGTCGGAAGGAAAGCTATGATAAACCTAGACAGCATATAAAAAAACAGAGATATCACTTTGCCAATAAAGGTTCATCTAGTCAAAGCTATGGTTTTTCCAGTAGTCATGTGTGGATGTGAGAGTTGGACTCTAAAGAAAGCTGAGTGCTGAAGAACTGATGCTTTTGAACTGTTGTTTTGGAGAAGACTCTTGAACTCCCTTGGACTGCAAGGAAATCAAACATGTCAATCTTAAAGGAAATCAGTCCTGAATATTCACTGGAAGGACAGATGCTGAAGCTGAAGCTCTAATACTTTGGCCACCTGATGCAAAGAGCTGACTCACTGGAAATGACCCTGATGCTGGAAAAGATTGAGAGCAGGACGAGAAGGGGATGACAGAGGGTGAGATGGTTGGATGGCATCATCGACTCAATGGACATGAGTTTGAGCAAACTCAGGGAGATAGTAAAGGACAGGGAAGACTGGCATGCTGCAGTCCATGGAGTCCCAGTCAGACATGATTTCGCAATTGAACAATTTTTCTCAGTAATGTTTCCTACTTTTGAATGTAGACTCCTGAACATTTTTCATTAGATTTATCCCTGGGTATTTAATGCTTTTTGATGCTATGAATAAATGATATCATTTTAAATGTTTCAGTTCTAATTGTCACTGCTTATATAGACAAATACAACTGATTTTTAAACATTGACCCTTTTTTAAAATTAGTGACCTTGATAAACTCTTTTGTTGGTTTTGTACATTCTTTTTTTTTTCCTTCATGTACAATCTTGTAGTCTCTGAATAATGAAGTTTTCTTTCTGTCTTTTTTTTTTTTATGCTATTGTGGGTAGGGAGAGTACAAAGATTTCTAAGCAGCTAGTCTGGACCCTTTTGGTCTAAAACAGAAAATGTAATCCAACATCTGCCATAAAATGAAATGTACTCGCTCAATCATGTCTGACTCTTTGCAACCCCATAGACAATACAGTCCATGGGATTCTCCAGGCCAGAATACTGGAGTGGGTAGCCTTTCCCTTCTCCAAGGGATCTTCCGAACTCAGGGATTGAACCCAAGTCTCCCACATTGCAGCAGATTCTTTACCAGCTGAGCCACGAGGGAAGCCCAAGAATACTGGAGTGGGTAGCCTATCCCTTCTCCAGTAGATCTTCCCAACCCAGGAATCAAGCTGGGGTCTCCTGCATTGCAGGTGGATTCTTTACCAACTGAGCTATCAGGGAAGCCCAATGGGGGCATCATACCCACCTAAAACATAAAACACACCTTGTAAGCCTAATCCACTTCTGAATGTTCTTTTCTGTATTTGGAGGATGCCTTACAAATGGGTCCATAATTCATCTGCGCTTCTGCTCCTCCCGCAGGTCCTGCCTTCCTTCTCAGCTCTGCCCATCCCCATCTCTGCGTACTCGTCCTGCAGGGACTTCTTCCCTGTTCCTCATTCAGAGNCAGTTAATAATACCCAATCAAAAACCAGATTAAGAAACTCACGGAAGCACTACTGCACAAAGGTTAATGAAAATATTATTTCAACATAAAAGTTGCCTTAGAACCTGTTACCAAAATTTCGAACATTAACTATCTGTGCTATTTTAAGCTCCGCTTTTAAAAAGTTATTTCTTCCACTTTTTTCTGTCATATTTTATGATGAAACCATGCTAGTCCTATACATTTTTACATGTTTGTTAAAATATGTATATAATAATTTAGAACATGATACTTAGAGCATCTGAAATTAACTAGAGCATTTTAAACAATACATAGTCCATATTAAGCCAGCAAAACAAACCAGAAGATGTATTCTATCTAAATAGAACTGACTCTCTATGGACCAAGAGCTTTGGAAAACATAAACATATCAAGAAAAAATCAGACATCCCAAGTTATCTTTACGTACCTGTGTAAGATCTGCAGATTGCTTTAAGATGCTTTGTTTTAACTGTTCTGCCTTCTTCACATGAAAAGAATTACTTTGACTCTGGATGACAAATACAATTTCTTTTAAATCTAGAACAACAAAAAAATTTGTTCAGTTTTTTTTTTCTTTTAAAACAACAACTGAAATAAACTTGAAAACAAATCAAAATGAAAAGAAAAGAAAAAAAAAAACAGTCACAAGGCATGCCTTCAGGCAATAAACTCTTAGGGGGGAAAAATCAATTTATATGTAATTCTAGTGACAAAATCTCTCTTTTTAAACTGATCTCTGCAGCTTCCTTCCTAGAAGTTAGCAAGTAAATACGCTGGCTGTACTAGACCCAGTCTGGTAACAAACTGTGAATTTGTTCCTGCATCTGTCACAAAGTATGCAAATGTAAATGTGAGAAAGTATGAAAATGTCTACAACACTCACACCTCCCCAGTCACTGAAAACCCACTGTTGTTTGCAAGAACCTTTTGACAATTAGGCAGAATCCTACAATGTGCCTCCCTATTAGGGGTTGCACTGCGGCCCCCAAGCTTCACTGGATGAAGTGTCCTCAGCCCCAGGACCTCAGAACGTGACCTTATTGGGAACTGGGTCTTTACACAGGCAATCAAGTTAACATGGGGTCATTAGTATAGGTCTTCACCCAACATACTTGGTGCCTTTATTAAAAGAGGACTGTAATCTACCAGGATCCTTGATCCGGGGGATTCTCCGGCCAGGAAGACTGGAGTGGGTTGCCATTTCCTCCTCCAGGGGATCTTCCCGACGCAGGGAGTTGAACCCAGGTCTCCTGCATTGAGGGCAGATTCTTTACCAGCTGAGCCACCAGGGAAGCCCCTAACCCAATACCCTGGTATCTTTATGAAAAGAGGCGATCTGGGCAAGAGACACAGAGGGAGGCTGCTGTGAAGACCCAGGGGGAAAAGGGTCACCTTCAAGCTGAGGAGGGCGGCCTCAGAGGAAACCACCCCCGCCTCCAGAACCTGGAGACACATCTCTGCGGAAGCCACACAGCCTGCGCCACTTTGTCTCAGCAGCCCTGCGCAAACAGACAATCGACCGCAAGCACGCTCTGGACGGCCCCTCCAGGCAACACTCAGCAGGGACCTCAGGGGGCATCTGGCCAGGGTGAGGTTCATCTCCAGGAGAACAGCCACGACTTCAGGGCAACAGGGCTGCAGTGGGAATGAGCTGCCCATCAAGCCTGGGTTCAGGGCCGCCGGGTCTTGACCGGGGCTGGGAGGGAGGCAGCCCTGGTCTGTCACCCCCTCCGGACCAGAGGAGGGTCTCGCCTGCAGAGGGGGAGGCCCAGACCCCACATGGGGAAAGCATGTCAGGCCTGCCCAGGTTCCGAGCTCGTGATGAAGGAAAGAAACTGCAGGTGTGTCAGGACCCTGCCACCAGACAGGGGTGTTGGCCAAAGGCAGACATCACATAAAGCTGCAGCCTCCAGCAAGGTTGACTACAAACCAACGTGGGGACCCTCCCCACACTGAGCTCTTCCCTTTAACACCTCGACTCCCAGGTGGCGCTAGTGGTAAAGAACCTGCCTGCCAATGCAGCAGATAAAAGAGACACAGGTTTGATCCCTGGGTCGGGAAGATTCCCTGGAGGAGGGCATGGCAACCCACTCCAGTATTCTTGCCTGGAGAGTCCCATGGACAGAGGAGCCTGGCAGGCTACAGTCCATGGGGTTGCAAAGAGTCGGACACAAATGAGTGACTAACTCTTTTTTTTTAAGGACACTAACGTGGTTTCTATTTATTCCACTCTATTTTACCATTCTTGTGTTGAGCTCTACAGTTCTGTTCATGTATTCACTCACTCAAACATTCATACAACAAACAGCCCCACAGTGAGCCGTCCAAATCCTAAAAACGATCCGACATGCTTTTTGAACAACCTGCTGAATGTGACCTAATTCTTTCTATGTAGGAGTTTATATAAATTTGAACCTTCCACCTACTATCTCTATTTTAAGTCAGCATCCTGGCTGTACAAATCAGACACACAGATCAAGCTCAAATTAAGTGTCTCCTACTTCAACTGAAATGTAACTTCCGATCCACTACATCTGAAACATTAACATAACTCACTTATCAGAATGAAACAAGGTTTATTTCTGTTCAAGAAGGGAGTCAATAAACCTCAGAGAATATTTTTGCAAAACGTAATAAAGCTGAAGACGCACATTTGCAATGACCCAGAAACTCCACTGGTATAAGTCATCCTTGAGAAGCCCTTGTATATGTTAACAAGAGTGCTCACCGCAGCATCACTGTGTGAAAAGAAAAAAGCTGGAAGCAAACCAGACACTCACAAGACATACAAACTAGAATACTACACGGTGGTATTCCCACAGCAAGAAAGATTAACTGGCTGTATATGGATCAACCCAGATGGAAGCTGGAGATGAACCCTCCAGACAGAACACTGAAAAAAAATGTGGGAGGTAAGGACCATACAGCATAAATCAACGGTTTTCAAAACTATAAACATAAATCTATATAAAATGGATGTATGCTATATAATATACTTGTATACACATATCTAACTGATGTGAAAGTAGCAAAGACTACAGGAGAGCTTCCCTGGTGGCTCAGTGGTAAAGAACCACCTGCCAAGGCAGAAGTCGTGGGTTTGATCACTGCTCCAGGAAGACCCCCACATGCCACCGGGCAATGAAACCTGTGTGCCCCAAATACTGAGCCACAACCACTGAAGCCCGTGCGCCCTAGAGCCCGGGCTCCAGGACGAGAGAAGCCACTGCAGTGAGGAGCTCGCACACCACTAGGGCGCAGCCCCCGCTCACTGCAACTAGAGAAAAGCCCACACAGCAACAGAGACCCAGCACAGCCAAAAGTAAGATAAACATTTTTTGGAAAAAACAAAAAAGACTATAGGAGATTGACGAACACCAGAATCAAGATCCTGGTTTACAGGCTGCAGCCGTGTTAGCCAGGCTTTGTCTCTTAATCTGGGAGGCAGACACCTGGATGTGCCTCTTTGTACTCCTGGTATGTTCAAAATAATTCACAATAAATTTTTTAAAAGAGCAGCTCCACCTGTCGAGAGGTTAACCCTGCAGGAATCACCTTCCCACCACCTCCTCTACCAGATCAGCAAAGTTTCCACCGTTCGCACACACAGCAGTTCTTTCGCATGGGGAAGAGGCGTGGCAAGAAGAAGAGGAAGCAAATTCTCCCCCTTTCCATCTCCTGGGTCCTGTGCCGTGACTTGTATTCACTTCCCCTCCTTTTATCACGCGCAGGGATCTCACACACTGTGTGCACTCAGCGAACACTGAGCCCCTCCTTAGCACAAGAGTCCAGGGTACAAAAGGAGCGAGCGCGGCTCCAGCACAGGAGTCCAGCTCAGAAGACAACACGGAGCATTCGTGTGGGAGCCAGGCGGGGACGCTGGGGCCCGGGAGGCAGGGAGCCAGGGCGGGCAGAGCTTCCGGGAAGGATGCTTCCTGCGTTTCCTTTAAAACACAGCAGTGGGGCTTCCCTGGTGGTCCCAGTGATTAAGACTCCATGCTTCCACTGCAGGAGGCGAAGGTTGCAGTCCTGCTCTGGGAACTAGGATCCCCAGGCTATGGGATGCAGCAATATATATATATATATATATATAAATTAAAAAATAAAACTGAAATGTAGCTGTTTTCTACAGACGCAGGCACAGAAGGGAGCAAGTGAGTGGCAGAGAAAGAACTGGGTTATCACAGAGCCCTCAACCCACCTCATCTCTGCAGCAGCCCCAAATGGGTGACTGGGGAGTTTATCAGGCATTTCTGAGAAAAGGATGAAGCGAATAGCCAGTGATGACATCAGAGTGCAGTGTGGTCAGATCAGGAAGAACCTACGTGCCACACAAATAGGCTGGGTCTATAGATTCAGTTCAGTTGCTCAGTCGTGTCCAACTCTTTGCGACCCCATGGACTGCAGCACGCCAGGCTTCCCAGTCCATCACCAACTTCTGGAGTTTACTCAAAACTCATGTCCATTGAGTCGATGATGCCATCCAGCCATCTCATCCTCTGTCGAGTCTATAGATTAACAGCTTTCAAACTGGGGAAGGGCCCCGGAGCCACCTGGGACCCCAGACAGCAGGGCCTCCCCAGGGGACATGACGAGGGCACCGAGCCCTGGGGACCCCAGGGGGCCCTTTCCCATCGGAGGGAGCAGCGGAGGCTTGCAACAGCAAGTGGAGCACAGGGCACCAGCAAAGATTACAGCTAGAGGAGGCTGCACAGTGAGGCAAGGGGCGGATGCACAGGGGAGTTACCTGTATGAGGCAAGAGAGGAAGGGGTGCCCGGTGTGCCCAGCCCTATAGCCCTGATACAGTGCGTGACAGAGGGCCGCATTCAGCCCCACCCCCATTCCAGACAAGAACCAGGGGAGTCCAGTCTGATTATGTGTCTGTGCCCTCCCACAGTGGAGTCTCCTTCAGTCCTGTGGCAGGCCTGGAATCAAATTCTGCCAGCCTTCAGAGTCAGACTCCCTGGGGATCCCCAGGCTGGGGAGCCTGCTGTGGAGCCTAGAACCTTCACACGAGTGCAAGAATGTCTCTGGCATTAACGTTCTCCAGTTCATGGCTCGCCCACCGCCTGGGTATGGGATTTGATTTTACCATGCTTGCTCCCTTCCACCATCTTGTTGTGGCTTCTCCTTTGTCCTTGGACATGGGGTGTCTTTTTTGGGGGATTCCAGTGTCCTCCTGCAGATGGCTGTTCAGCAGCTAGCTGTGATTTTGGTTCTCTTGCAGGAGGAAAGAAGCACACATCCTTCTACTCCACCATCTTGAACCTAGTCCAGTTTAGTTCTTAAATTCCTGCTGTTCTTTTTCTTTCCAAATGGGGTATTTTCTTCAAAAAAAAAAAATGTTTGTTCTTATTTATCTGGTCTTAGCTGCAGCATGCCTTAGCTGCAGCACTCAGGATCTTTAGTTGTGGCATGTGAACTCTTAGCTGCGGCATGTGGGATCTAGCTCCCTGACCAACAATCGAACATGCGTGCATGCTAACTCACTTCAGTCGTGTCCAACTCTTTGCAACCCCATGGACTATAGCCCAACAGGCTCCTCCTCTGTCCATGGGATCCTCCAGAAAAGAATACTGGAGTGGGCTGCCATGACCTCTGCTAGGGGATCTTCCTGACCCAGGGGTGGAGCTCAAGTCTCTTACGTCTCCTGCACTGGCAGGCAGGTTGCTTATCACTAGCACCATCTGGGAAGCCCGGCTGAACTTCAGGCCCCTGCATTGGGAGAGCAGAGTCCTAGACACTGGACCACCAGGGAAGTCTGTCCTGCTGTGCTTTGTATCAGCACCAAGAAATATTTCCTGATACACATCCTAAGCTCTGCAGACTGCGTTCATCGCATGTTGACAAAGTCCAGACCCCAGGACTCACCTCGGGAGCCGTCTTCTCTGTTCAAGTGGCTCAGCCCCTCAACTCTTAAGCTCCCACAGCCTGGTCACTGGAGTCAAATAAGACGATTCCATCCCTTTGCTGATACTTCCTGAAACCCACTGTGATCTGCCTTTTGCAAACACTGTCACAACTCAAGACAGACTGTCATTGTCTTTCCTCCAGGAATGAGCAATAAATGGGAGGCACACCAAGTGCCTGACAATAATGATGAGTGTGATGGGTGAGAAGGGGTGATGAAGACATCCATCACGGGTGCGGAGAGGACCCAGGCGGTGCTGAAGCAGACAGAGGCTGCAGAGAGCTTCCAGGAAACAGAACCGAAGGGGGCTACACAGGAGGATTAACTCTTCTGTGCAGGTAAAGCAACCCAAGGTTCTTGGAGTCTCGTTTCTGAGTATACACCATACCAAACATCACACCACGTGCTAATCTGTCTCAGTCAGAAAGTATCTAGAAAGATGGACTTCCACACGCTGGCATTTTTCTGATGAGAAATCAATGAGATGTTCTTCAGACAAAAGCTACATGACAAGCAGCCTGTGATGTGAGGCAGAGGGATACACACACGTGCACGCCTACACACACGCGCGCGGAGAGCCACACAGTGATGCTGGCCAGAACAATGCTCACTGGTGGATATACTGACTAGGCACTGAGTCAAAAGAGATGAAAAGCCCACCCCACCCTTGGAGTCAGTCACCAGGCCCTGTGGACCATGAGACCGTGGCGGCGTGCGGATTCTGCTGGGTCAGCTGCTTTAGTAAACCCCAACCCCACTCCATCCCTACAATTCAGATTAAGGGCGTGGCAGATAAGCCCTCTGGGTCTTTCTTCAGATGAACAGATACCAAGTCAAGTATTACTCGCTCTGCCATGTACAACTGCGAGAATGCAGATTCACCTGCTCGGGGAGCTTCCCAGGTATGCTGAAAACTCACGCTCTAAACCAGAACCACAGTTCATTTAAGGGCCATTTACAGGCTCCCCTGGTGGCTCAGTGGTTAAGAATCCACCTGCCAATGCAGAGGACACAGGTTCGATCCCTGACCCGGGAAGATCCCACATGCTGCGGTGCAACTAAGCCCACACGCCACAACTGCTGAGCCTGTGCTCCAGCGCCCGGGGGCCACGGTGACTGAGCCACGCGCTGCAGCTACTGAGCCTGTGCTCCAGAGCCCGGGGGCCACAGCAACTGAGCCACGCACTGCAACGCCTGAGCCTGTGCTCCAGAGCCCGGGGGCCATGGCTACTGAGCCACGCGCTGCAGCTACTGAGCCTGTGCTCCAGAGCCCGGGAGCTCCAGAGCCCGGGGGCCACAGCAACTGAGCCACGNATGCTGCAGCTACTGAGCCTGTGCTCCAGAGCTCGGGAGCTCCAGAGCCCGGGAGCCATGGCGACTGAGCCACGCGCTGCAACGCCTGAGCCTGTGCTCCAGAGCCCGGGAGCCACGGCAACTGAGCCACGCACTGCAGCTACTGAGCCTGTGCTCCAGAGCCCAGGAGCCATGGCTACTGAGCCACACGCTGCAAAGCCTGAGCCTGTACTCCAGAGCCCGGGGGCCACGGCTACTGAGCCACGTGCTGCAGCTACTGAGCCTGTGCTCCAGAGTCCAGGAGCTCCAGAGCCCGGGAGCCACGGTGACTGAGCCACGCGCTGCAGCTACTGAGCCTGTGCTCCAGAGCTCGGGGGCCACGGCTACTGAGCCACGTGCTGCAGCTACTGAGCCTGTGCTCCAGAGCCCAGGAGCTCCAGAGCCTGGGAGCCAAGGCGACTGAGCTACGTGCTGCAGCTACTGAGCCTGTGCTCCAGAGCCCAGGGGCCACGGCTACTGAGCCACGTGCTGCAACAACTGAAGTCCAAGCACTCCAGAGCCCACGCTCCATAATAAAAGAGCACGCCCTGCAGCCACTACTACAGAAAGCCCAAGCATGACAACGAAGGCCCCGTGTGGCCTGAACTAAACAAACCAATCTGAAAAAAAAACATTTGCTACGAGGAGGCCCACCAGTTTCCATAAAAAAACAACACACGGAGGGGATATATGTATACCTATGGCTGATTCATGTTGAGGTTTGACAGAAAACAAAATTCTGTAAAGCAGGTATCCTTCAATAAAAAAGTAAATTAATTAAAACAACAATAACAGCAACCACAGACAAATGCCCAAACCCGCCAAGGTCGGCTGCAGAGGTGAAATCCCTATTTTATATCTCCTGAGGAGTGGCTGACCACGCAAGGTGTTGTCGTGTTGTCATGCAGGGAAGACAAGTAGCGAATCACTGTGGCTTCTTAAACGTGGCTACTCTCAAGACCCCAAGACTCCAGCCCGCACCCCTGTGGTCCCTGTACACCTGGGCCCCAGCACAGCACATCCTGCCCCCGCCACCCAGCAGGGCCGCTACCACCTTTCAGACGCCTCAGAATCCAGGCCCAGGCAAGGAGGACCTTACGAAGGAAAGTGTGTCCCTTTCCCCTCATCCAAGGTTCACCTCCTGAGTCTCCATCGCCCGTCCTGGGATGACCCACGACGACCAGTACACACGCTTGGGGAAGAGACCCAACATACAGAGGTCAGCCTCGCCCTCCCGTCAACACCCAGAGCCTGTTTCCCAAAACTGAATCCAGAAAAAAAAAACCACACAACAAACTCATGGTCACAACCCTGACAAAGCTCATGATACAGCGGGGAAGGATGGGTTTATAAGGCAGTGCATGCAGACGGGGAGCTGATGGGGCTGAGACACACGTGCAGCGTCTGCAGAGAAGCCAGGAGCCGCCTCCGCCAGAGGATTTGACAGAAGACGTGGTCACCAAGCTGACCCGCAGGGGACAGGCTGCCTGCAGGTCAGCAGTGGTGCCCCAGGCCCAGGCAGAGGGTACATGATAAAGGCCACAGCTGACCCTTCCTCCCACGAAGTGTGCGTGCGCCCCTGAGAACAGACTCTGTCTCCATCACCGCTGTTCTCCCCACCCAGCCCCCCAGCATGGAAGTCTCTCTTTACCAGCAGCTCAACACATTGTGGCTGAGGGAAATAAATCCAGCTTATGAATTATTCCAATATGTCCATCTGAAATGTGTTCTCATGTCTCCATGACGGTAAACACTGGGCTGAGCAAAAGATGAAGTATTTGGCCAACAATATTTATCACATAAATAAAATCAGAAAGAGAAATTCACTTCACTGAAATGTAATTTACAAGAAATAGCCCCTGGATATCAACTCTTAAGGTAAAAAAAAAAAAGAAATCGTTACTCACCTAAGTCATTTTTCTTTGATATATCACTTTTCTCCAAATTCTGTATTTTAAATAAAAGAGAAAAAGATCAATCTCGTCACGTTAAAAAAAAAAAACCCCAGCAATACATGAAATAAACACGTATGATACATATTAACATCTGGGGGTAAGACATGGAAAATGAGAGCTTGGAAGTGCTTCCTTAAAGAAACAGACAAAAATTAAGGCAGGAAAAGCAGCAATAATATATTTCTGCATCAGAACATAAGACTCCTATGGGGCCGTTGCTCTCCTACGTGATGGTGGGCAAGTCACCGAATCGAGCTGAGGCTCTTTCTTCCCGTGTAAAATGGTTCACAATGCTCCTGGGAGAGACCGTTTTAAACCCTGATACATGGTAAGCATCACAAACGTGTCAGGACTGTACCCATTCTGACTGTGCGCTCCTTGGGAAGACAGGCTCTGCCAAACACCGTGTGTATCATCTGGGGGCTCAGACATGCTGCCATCAGCAATGTCACCACTGCATTCTCTCCTGCCTGAGAAGCAGCCCTGGGAGGAGGGGTCCGCTGGGGCTCACAAGATTTCCTGAGCACGGAAGGGCCTCTCAGAGCCGCAGAGCTTCAAACACAGAAACGTGGACGTGGGCGTGTGAGCACGGACGTACCTGATCCTGATCAAACCAGCTCCTCAAAGATTCCTCCACAAAGTGCAGAGTGTCAGCAGCTAAATCTGCCATCGTCACTGTCTCCTCTGGCAGAAGGAATTCTCCCTCTAATTGCCCCTTTCCTTTTTCAACCACCACACGCTATAATTATGACAATTGGACGGTGGCAAATATCCTTCCATTTCCCGCATGACTGCAACAAGAAATGCAGTCGTGAGCCGTTAGCAACAAAACATCAGCAGCTTACAAGCCAAGATACTGCCACCAAGACATGTCCTCTCAGGATGCAGGAGGGACTGTATCAGCAGACGGGGGAGCGGCCACCTTCGGCAGCATTTTCTGAAATTCTCTATGTCTCAGGGGCAAAAACAACAGCGAGTGGAGAAGAACCTCAGAGTTATACACTGATCTGCTTGCTACACCTCGGGGTCAAGTGACACCTGACCTAATGATGATAAAATGCATACTTTTCAGAAGAGCCTCTAAGAAGACTGGAAGGCTCAACCACTTCCCTAAATGTGCTCAACCAGAGCCGGGCTAGCATCCTAGGTCGGCACGTGTGGACTCACTGCCTCTGTGGCCAGGAGCACGGCCTGAGCCCAGGGATGGAGCCCTCGGCTTCCCCTTGGCCAGGCTGCCTCCTCCTTGCCAGGCCACGCATTTGGCTGCTAGGCATGGGTTATAGAAAACTGGAAATTTCAGATCCAAAAGTAGCACTGGAATGGATAAAGAAACTGTGGCCTCTTTGTACAATGGAATATTAATCAGCCTTAAAAAAGGAGAGAATTCTAGGACTTCCTTGGTGGTCCAGTGGTTAAGAATACACCTGCCAATGCAGGGGATACCGGTTTGATCCCTGAGTGGAGAACTAACATCACACACGGCAACTAGACTTGTGCACCCCAACAAAGAGCCCGCAGATCCCGAGTGCCGCAACTAAGACTCGACGCAGCCAAATAAGCAAATGATTAGATTTTTTTTTTTAAAGGAAGGAAATTCTGACACAAGCTACAATATGGATGAACCTTGAGGACAGGATGCTAAGTGAAATAAGCCAGTCATAAAAAGATAGAGACTGTATGACACCACCTACGTGAGGTACCTAGAGCTATCAGAGATGGAAAACGGGCTGGTGGAGGGCCAGGGGCCAGGAAGGGACGCAGAGCTGTGGTTTCATGGGGGCCATGGTTCAGTTCTACAGGATGAAGAGAGTTCTGGAGACTGCTTGCACAACAGTGAACATACTTAGCACTACGGAACTGTGCACTTAAAAATGGCTAAAATGGTAAATTTTNGCTGCAGCTACTGAGCCTGTGCTCCAGAGCTCGGGGGCCACGGCTACTGAGCCACGTGCTGCAGCTACTGAGCCTGTGCTCCAGAGTCCAGGAGCTCCAGAGCCCGGGAGCCACGGTGACTGAGCCACGCGCTGCAGCTACTGAGCCTGTGCTCCAGAGCTCGGGGGCCACGGCTACTGAGCCACGTGCTGCAGCTACTGAGCCTGTGCTCCAGAGCCCAGGAGCTCCAGAGCCTGGGAGCCAAGGCGACTGAGCTACGTGCTGCAGCTACTGAGCCTGTGCTCCAGAGCCCAGGGGCCACGGCTACTGAGCCACGTGCTGCAACAACTGAAGTCCAAGCACTCCAGAGCCCACGCTCCATAATAAGAGAGCACACCCTGCAGCCACTACTACAGAAAGCCCAAGCATGACAACGAAGGCCCCGTGTGGCCTGAACTAAACAAACCAATCTGAAAAAAAAACATTTGCTACGAGGAGGCCCACCAGTTTCCATAAAAAAACAACACACGGAGGGGATATATGTATACCTATGGCTGATTCATGTTGAGGTTTGACAGAAAACAAAATTCTGTAAAGCAGGTATCCTTCAATAAAAAAGTAAATTAATTAAAACAACAATAACAGCAACCACAGACAAATGCCCAAACCCGCCAAGGTCGGCTGCAGAGGTGAAATCCCTATTTTAAATCTCCTGAGGAGTGGCTGACCACGCAAGGTGTTGTCGTGTTGTCATGCAGGGAAGACAAGTAGCGAATCACTGTGGCTTCTTAAACGTGGCTACTCTCAAGACCCCAAGACTCCAGCCCGCACCCCTGTGGTCCCTGTACACCTGGGCCCCAGCACAGCACATCCTGCCCCCGCCACCCAGCAGGGCCGCTACCACCTTTCAGACGCCTCAGAATCCAGGCCCAGGCAAGGAGGACCTTACGAAGGAAAGTGTGTCCCTTTCCCCTCATCCAAGGTTCACCTCCTGAGTCTCCATCGCCCGTCCTGGGATGACCCACGACGACCAGTACACACGCTTGGGGAAGAGACCCAACATACAGAGGTCAGCCTCGCCCTCCCGTCAACACCCAGAGCCTGTTTCCCAAAACTGAATCCAGAAAAAAAAAACCACACAACAAACTCATGGTCACAACCCTGACAAAGCTCATGATACAGCGGGGAAGGATGGGTTTATAAGGCAGTGCATGCAGACGGGGAGCTGATGGGGCTGAGACACACGTGCAGCGTCTGCAGAGAAGCCAGGAGCCGCCTCCGCCAGAGGATTTGACAGAAGACGTGGTCACCAAGCTGACCCGCAGGGGACAGGCTGCCTGCAGGTCAGCAGTGGTGCCCCAGGCCCAGGCAGAGGGTACATGATAAAGGCCACAGCTGACCCTTCCTCCCACGAAGTGTGCGTGCGCCCCTGAGAACAGACTCTGTCTCCATCACCGCTGTTCTCCCCACCCAGCCCCCCAGCATGGAAGTCTCTCTTTACCAGCAGCTCAACACATTGTGGCTGAGGGAAATAAATCCAGCTTATGAATTATTCCAATATGTCCATCTGAAATGTGTTCTCATGTCTCCATGACGGTAAACACTGGGCTGAGCAAAAGATGAAGTATTTGGCCAACAATATTTATCACATAAATAAAATCAGAAAGAGAAATTCACTTCACTGAAATGTAATTTACAAGAAATAGCCCCTGGATATCAACTCTTAAGGTAAAAAAAAAAAAAGAAATCGTTACTCACCTAAGTCATTTTTCTTTGATATATCACTTTTCTCCAAATTCTGTATTTTAAATAAAAGAGAAAAAGATCAATCTCGTCACGTTAAAAAAAAAAAAAAACCCAGCAATACATGAAATAAACACGTATGATACATATTAACATCTGGGGGTAAGACATGGAAAATGAGAGCTTGGAAGTGCTTCCTTAAAGAAACAGACAAAAATTAAGGCAGGAAAAGCAGCAATAATATATTTCTGCATCAGAACATAAGACTCCTATGGGGCCGTTGCTCTCCTACGTGATGGTGGGCAAGTCACCGAATCGAGCTGAGGCTCTTTCTTCTCGTGTAAAATGGTTCACAATGCTCCTGGGAGAGACCGTTTTAAACCCTGATACATGGTAAGCATCACAAACGTGTCAGGACTGTACCCATTCTGACTGTGCGCTCCTTGGGAAGACAGGCTCTGCCAAACACCGTGTGTATCATCTGGGGGCTCAGACATGCTGCCATCAGCAATGTCACCACTGCATTCTCTCCTGCCTGAGAAGCAGCCCTGGGAGGAGGGGTCCGCTGGGGCTCACAAGATTTCCTGAGCACGGAAGGGCCTCTCAGAGCCGCAGAGCTTCAAACACAGAAACGTGGACGTGGGCGTGTGAGCACGGACGTACCTGATCCTGATCAAACCAGCTCCTCAAAGATTCCTCCACAAAGTGCAGAGTGTCAGCAGCTAAATCTGCCATCGTCACTGTCTCCTCTGGCAGAAGGAATTCTCCCTCTAATTGCCCCTTTCCTTTTTCAACCACCACACGCTATAATTATGACAATTGGACGGTGGCAAATATCCTTCCATTTCCCGCATGACTGCAACAAGAAATGCAGTCGTGAGCCGTTAGCAACAAAACATCAGCAGCTTACAAGCCAAGATACTGCCACCAAGACATGTCCTCTCAGGATGCAGGAGGGACTGTATCAGCAGACGGGGGAGCGGCCACCTTCGGCAGCATTTTCTGAAATTCTCTATGTCTCAGGGGCAAAAACAACAGCGAGTGGAGAAGAACCTCAGAGTTATACACTGATCTGCTTGCTACACCTCGGGGTCAAGTGACACCTGACCTAATGATGATAAAATGCATACTTTTCAGAAGAGCCTCTAAGAAGACTGGAAGGCTCAACCACTTCCCTAAATGTGCTCAACCAGAGCCGGGCTAGCATCCTAGGTCGGCACGTGTGGACTCACTGCCTCTGTGGCCAGGAGCACGGCCTGAGCCCAGGGATGGAGCCCTCGGCTTCCCCTTGGCCAGGCTGCCTCCTCCTTGCCAGGCCACGCATTTGGCTGCTAGGCATGGGTTATAGAAAACTGGAAATTTCAGATCCAAAAGTAGCACTGGAATGGATAAAGAAACTGTGGCCTCTTTGTACAATGGAATATTAATCAGCCTTAAAAAAGGAGAGAATTCTAGGACTTCCTTGGTGGTCCAGTGGTTAAGAATACACCTGCCAATGCAGGGGATACCGGTTTGATCCCTGAGTGGAGAACTAACATCACACACGGCAACTAGACTTGTGCACCCCAACAAAGAGCCCGCAGATCCCGAGTGCCGCAACTAAGACTCGACGCAGCCAAATAAGCAAATGATTAGATTTTTTTTTTTAAAGGAAGGAAATTCTGACACAAGCTACAATATGGATGAACCTTGAGGACAGGATGCTAAGTGAAATAAGCCAGTCATAAAAAGATAGAGACTGTATGACACCACCTACGTGAGGTACCTAGAGCTATCAGAGATGGAAAACGGGCTGGTGGAGGGCCAGGGGCCAGGAAGGGACGCAGAGCTGTGGTTTCATGGGGGCCATGGTTCAGTTCTACAGGATGAAGAGAGTTCTGGAGACTGCTTTCACAACAGTGAACATACTTAGCACTACGGAACTGTGCACTTAAAAATGGCTAAAATGGTAAATTTTATGTGTCTCTTACTACCATTTTCTAAAAATAGCATGGGAGAGGATCCAATCCAACATTCCCCTTCTGCAGATAAAACAAAAGAGGCTCGGAAAAGGTACAGGATTTGCACAACATCTAACAGCCACTCTAGCCACAGGCCAGGACTGAAATCCAGGTCTTTGGCTCCTTTCCAGCGTTCCTTCCTTATACCTTCCAGTAATGCATGCCCAATCCTCCCCTAGAGGCATTGTTCAGAAAACATGCATCATGAGATGGAAACATACTTTGAAAGTAAGCTAAAAGATACACAGAGTACATCATGCGAAATGCCAGGCTGAATGAAGCAGAAGTTGGAATCAAGATCGCCAGAAGAAATATCAATAACCTCAGATATGCAGATGACACCACCCTGATGACAGAGAGCGAACAGGAACCAAAGAACCTCTCGATGAAGGTGAAAGAGGAGAATGAAAAAGCTGGCTTAAAACTCAACATTCAGAAAACTAAGATCATGGCATCTGGTTCCATCACTTCATGACAAATAGATGGGGAAACAATGGAAACAGTGATAGACTTTATTTTCTTGGGCTTCAAAATCACAGCAGATGGTGACTGCAGCCACGAAATTAGATGCCTGCTCCTTGGAAGAAAAGCTATGACCAACCTAGACACCATATTAAAAAGCAGAGACATTACTTTGCAGACAAAGGACAGTATAGTTAAAGCTATGGTTTTTCCAGTAGCCATGAATGGATGTGAGAGTTGGACCATAAAGGCAGCTGAGCACAGAAGACTTGATGCTTTTGAACTGTGGTGCTGGAGAAGACTCTTGAGAGTCCCTTGGACTGCAAGGAGATCCAATTAGTGAATCCTAAAGGAAATCAGTCCTGAATATTCATTGGAAGGACTGATGCTGAAGCTCCAATACTTTGGCCACCTGATGCATAGAGCTGACTCATTAGAAAAGACCCTGATGCTGGGAAAGATTGAAGGCAGGAGAAGGGGATGACAGAGGACCAGATGGTTGGATGCCATCACTGACTCGATGGACATGAGTTTGAGCAAGCTCCGGGAATTGGCAATGGACAGGGAAACCGGGCATGCTGCAGACCATGGGGTCTCAAAGAGTTGGACATGACTGAGTGACTGAAGAGCAACAGCAAAAGGATTAATAATACCTACAACAAAAGCCACCTTTACCGGAAGTTGCACATAAAAAGTATCCTGAACTCAATGATTCCAGCAGCCAAGCTGGAGCAGGAACTAGACTTTCTGCCAGATGCCTTGGCAAAACCAAAGAAAATCAACTGAAATTCCACAGCTTTCTCTTATTAAGCACTGCAGCTCTGACTGCTGGATACAATAGGTAGGAAATGACTGACCATTTCAAACGGCTCAATTTGTAAACTGTAAAAATAAAATATCCAAGGATTGCCTGATTTAGGTGAACTGAAATGGAACCAAAATGGTCTTCATTAATTTCCCCTTTGAGAAAGAAAATCAGAGTAAATGAACTAATTGACAGAACATTTAAAATTCTGTCTCCAGCTTCCCTTGTGAAAAGCTTAATTCTTCCTAAGAAGAAACACACGGTTCTCTTCTGCTGTGTGTTTCTGACACCATCAGTATCCATCAAAACGTGCTCACTGTCAAAAGTTCTCTAGGTCAATGGAACTGCTACTCAGACAGGAAAGACATCTGCTACCAGGGCACCCACAGACAGCTCCTACCCTAGCCAGAAAAACACAGATGTAAGATAACCTAAAGTGCAGCTTTTATCTTTAAAGCACAAGAGATTTGAACACTTGCAATCCATATAGCACTTACATGCTTAGTTATAAATCCTTCATTAAAAGATTTTTTTTTAAAAGCCTCACAAGAATTTGCTATGAAATCTTTTAAGTAAAGAATTAAACTGGCATCTTCAACTTGATCACGACCAGCCAGTCACCCCTGTGTTGGAAACTTCTTGAAAGGTTGCATGGGGCCTTTCTTGCTGTCACAGCAGGTAAACATGTAAATAGGGACGGGCACTACTCTCAGTGGCAGTCACACAACACAATCTCCAAAACCGCTTTGCGAGGGCAGTCCCGTTCCAGATGAGGGAACTGGGCGTGGGTGTGTCCGCCGGGGGCAGGGTGGGAGAAGGACCGTGAACCACAGCAGTCTGGCTCCAGAGCCTGGCTCCATGCCTATGTCCCACAGGGCCCAGTGTCACGGGCCAGCCCAGGACGGAAGGCAGGTCGAAGTCACCCTCGGAGCTTGGCCCAGGCCACGCGTAGCGTGAGCTGGGAAGGGCAGGCTCCACGGAAAGCTGGGCTGGGCCAGAATTCAGCAGAGCCAGGCAGCCGGGAGCCAGGAGACGCAGCTGGGCCCGAGGGCAGGCCCCGGCCGGGACGGCAGGGCAACGGCCGCCTCGGGATTCCCGTGAGGAGCCTCCCGACGCCAACCAGGGAAGCTGGGTGGCTTGGGGAAGGCCCCCAGCTCTGGGCAGGACTGGCCTGGTTCTAGGGAGCCGGCGCCCTTGACTGCAGTGAGGCGAGCAGGACAGAGGGCGGCCTTCTGGGCCGCAGTGACGGCTCCCAGGGGTGCTGAGGGTGATACGGCAAGGACAACCCCAGTGAGCATGGTTACTGTAAAGCGCCTTAAGTCCTGTCGGGTTCATCTACAGACAGACTTCAGACGACCTTGGACAAATTGATTCTCCTCCATCTCCCAGCCTTGGCATGGGCTACAGTAGACATTTCATCATTGCCTCTCCTCGGGGGATTAATGGCTTTTTGGCTCTGTAGCCAAGCACAGATGGGGTTAATGACACTTTTCAAGGACTTTAATACCTTTGCATGAAAAAAATGACACTAAGATATAGGACTTACCTTATCTCTGCTTATATTCATATATGTACTTTAAGGCCAAAAATATATGTGTTTTCTCTTTTGGAAAGATGAGTAAAAACCCATATTTGAAAGTATGTGCTATAATTCCTAAATCTATTATACAAAATTTTAAATCCCTATTAATAACCCTTAAATTCATAATGAGCTTCATTACGGCCAAACAAACATGTGCCAATGCACAGGAGAGTGTAATACAAAATTACAGCATGAAAAATTCATGGAGTCTGAAAGTGTGGATTCTGACTTCACCTTTTAATAGTCACATGACCTCGATCAACTCACTTCTCTAGGCATGTATTTTCTCTGCTCTGTATGTAAGCATCTGCTTTGCTTAGCAATAACACGACCACTGAGTAAAGCAAACCGAATTAAACGTCTGAAATGCTTTATTAACCATAAAGAATCATAAAACCATAAGGAATTATTCTCCTCATTTCCCTTGTGTGGGAAACCCATGGTATAGTTAAAACAGATCACACTCTGTTGGTAAAAGAAACATTCTATTTAAAAACACTTTTATACTAATTGTGGGGTAAAAAAGAGAGTCAACTGAGCCTTAATTAATGCGACAAAAATAACTCATATTTTAAAAAATATTCTCTTTCTCAAATGCTAAACTGATCTAATGCAACCCCAAATGCTAAAATTTAGATGCAGTTCTTAAATGCAACCAGTGATTGGAGAGGAGCAGCTCTGAGATTTGGAAAAATGCTGTTCCCTCTCCATGGGTCCCCCACCTCTTCATTTCAGGTTCTGACTGTACAAGGAGCCTGGTGGTCTCCTTTGGGGTCTCTCAGCCAGTGCCCAGGATGCCCTCTCACATAAGGTCACCTCAAGGTGAGGGGCACTCAGGGATTTGTGGCCCCGACACAGCACACTTTTCACAGGCTGGGAAAACTAGGTCCAAGGTTAAGTCCATGGGGTCTCAAAAAGTCAGATACGACTGGGCCGCTGAACAACAACCTAAGACGTGGTAAGTCCAGAAAAAACCTACAGGATCTGAGTTAAGACTTCTAAAATGTCTAGCTCCATATCCGAACACCTTTTTTCTTAAGATAAAATTTAAAACCAAGTGGATCTGCCTTAATAAAGGTGTTTTTTTTAAGCAAGACTATCTGTGAGTTGCTGCTGTGGATTCAAAAACCGATGTTGACCAACATTTCATTAATTCTTTGAAAGATGAAATCATTGTAGCTCCCATTAAAGAAAAGACAGACAAATCTCAGACCGCAAGAATAGATTCGATCTTAGAATTAGTACCTTAGACTGTTTGGCCTCTTTCTTCACATCTTCAGAAACCAAAGCAAAAGCTGGGGGGAAGGGAGAAATAAGAAACATTTGTACATTAAAATCAGCAATTAAGGTTCATTCTCATAGTCAACAGTTTTGCTTAAAATGGAAAAGAAATTATACTTTAACAGAATAAATTTTGCTCGTTTTAAAGCAGCTGCATTGCTGCAAACCAGTACCGAAGGCCGCCTTTCTCCAGACCTAAGAGCATCCACTGGTGTGAAGTCAACAGGCTCAGGTGCCCAGCGAAGGAAACACGACATCTAGAGAAAGAGGATACCATTTCTATCTGTGGCTATAAACCACAAGACGGAGGCATACAGAGTACAACCTCCTAGAAACCTGAATTCTGGTGCCTTCCAAAGCAAAGGGGAATTGCTGAGATTCCACCGGGAAGAAGTGCAAATTCCCACTCTCACATCCCTGCCAGAGCCCGGCGGGCAGCGGAGCGCAATCTGGGGCAAGCTGTCCGCCTCCACGGACTCGGGTCAGTGCTGTGCTGCAGAGGCTGCTCCAGGCACCCTGGGTAGAGTTACCAGAACCCGGCTAAAGCCACGGTGCCGGGGGAGAGGAAGTAGAATCACTCCCCATTTAGAATGACCTTGAGTCGGAGCCCATAAATAGACAAAGATATCCCCAGAGACACATCTAGGCTCTACATTAAAATAATAATAATAATCTGACAGTAACACAGGGAAAATAGGAAGTAAAATGATAAACCAGTCAGGAAGGTTAACCAGACAAAACCATAATACCTTAACTTTACAGTGCATTTCTCCTGAAAAGCTAAGAGGAAAGCATTTCATAGAGTCTGCTTTCTCCAATTAGCATTCCCAAGAGAAAGCAAGAAGGTAGGAAGGGATGGCCAGACAATTCCAGGGAACAACAGAGCAGTGCCAGGCGGAGGGGAGGTGGGCAGGACAGGATTCTAGGCAACGGAGAAGACCCTGCTCAGCAGCAGGAGATAGGACCACCCATCCTGACGCCTGGAATCCTCCCACCCCAGCCCCAGACATCCACTGCCTCTAAGCTAAAACATATTCACACTCGGAAGCAAATGACTAACGTGGTTTAATCGCTTCCACTTCCAGGATGACATTTCAGAAGGCAGGTAAAATCCAGACGAACCTCTCTGTGAGCACTGAGATCCCAGGAGGCACTGTACGAGGCTCTGGACAGTGCAGTGCCCCCACCACCACCACCACCGACCCCGACACCCCTTCCCCACCCTTCACTGCTTTATTTGTCTCCAAAGCGCTTACCACCACTGACAGTCTATAGCTATTTGTTTATTGCTTGTCTTCTATGTTAGTTTAATGTAAGCTTCATGATGGCAGGAATGTGGTTTTATGTACTGTTTGCCCCCTACAACAGGGGCAGAAGAAAGTCAATAAATATTTATGGAATGAGTGAACAAATGAATGAAAGTCTTCCCGAACCATCATTTAAGGGCTGTCTCGTTACACTGACATCGTCAACTCGGGAGAACAAAGGAGTTTAGTGCCCCCACTGAATTCACGGTCACTAAGATCGATACCTAATTCACTTTTTACACACACACGCCCCCCAAGACAAATGCAAAGCCCAAATCATTCACAAAGTTCTAAGAAGGGAGGAGAGATTTAACATCAAACACCATTTACATTCTGCTTCTGGATATTTAATATTTTGGTTTTGTTTTACTTACCTCTAAACTAGCAAACACATTTAAAACCCTCAAGAAGATCCCAAAAATGGATTAATAAACATCTTACAGGGAGGTTTCAACACATCAACACCCCTCAGCATCACAGAATTCTAAAAAATGAAACAGTGTGTCAACCTATGGGATGTAAAAACTGTGGTCGATCTAATACAGGACTCTTGAGTCTCAAAAATCCACCTCCCCCAACCCTGTGCATGTCATGCTAAGTTGCTTCAGTCGTATCCAACTGTAGCCCATCAGCCTCGTCTGTCCATGGGATTTCCCAGGCAAGAATACTGGAGTGGGTTGACATGCCCTCCTCCGAGGAATCTTCGGGACTCTCAATGGCTCCTGCTTTGCAGAGGGATTTCTTACCATAGAGCCATCAGGGGAAGCCCTCCCCCAACCTCTTGGATGCCTAATTCCGAGCATGGACAGTCTAAGCTCTCTGGATTAGAATTTCCTTTTATCAAGAAAAAATAACCTTCCCAATGTAGCAAATTCAATGACACCTCAGCTAATAAGCAGGGTTAGTCTTAACCTCATTTTTCTGCCAAGGCCAAGTGGCCTTGTGAAAAAGAAGAGTGTGTCAACACAAAAGCCCTTGCCCTTTGGAACAGACTCTGTACTGAAGAAAAAGTGCCTTTAGTATGTATTGGTTCTAAATACTACTAACACATCACCTTTCATAAACAAGCAGCTAATGTTAGCTGACAGTGTTACCGTTTAAAGTAAGAATTACCTTCAGGAAAGATGCTCCCCATAAATCAAGTGAATTCCACAAATCCTCCTTGTCTTTAGGGAATAAAAACACCATACTTTTATTCAGATAAGGCTTAACTGAGGGAAAGGTAAACTAGATTTTAATTCTCTGCAAAAAATATACCAGCTTCCCAGGTGACTTAGTAGTAAAGAATTCACCTGCCAATTCAGGAGACGCAGTTCATTCCCTGGGTCGTGAAGATGCCCTGGAGGAGGGCATAGCAACCCACTCCAGTATTCTTGCCTGGAGAATATCATGGATAGAGGAGCCTGGTGGGCTACAGTCTATGGAGTCCCCCAAAATTGGAGATGACTCGGCCACTAAATGACAACAAAAAGTTAAAATATCCTTTAAAAACAAATAACAAACAAAACTTATTTCTCCCCATCACTCTGTGAAATTAAAAATTCCTTTTTCCCATGACAGAAATAAATTATATATTTAAAGCAATAACATAAGAAATGCGGTTACTTGCANTAATACAGGACTCTTGAGTCTCAAAAATCCACCTCCCCCAACCCTGTGCATGTCATGCTAAGTTGCTTCAGTCGTATCCAACTGTAGCCCATCAGCCTCGTCTGTCCATGGGATTTCCCAGGCAAGAATACTGGAGTGGGTTGACATGCCCTCCTCCGAGGAATCTTCGGGACTCTCAATGGCTCCTGCTTTGCAGAGGGATTTCTTACCATAGAGCCATCAGGGGAAGCCCTCCCCCAACCTCTTGGATGCCTAATTCCGAGCATGGACAGTCTAAGCTCTCTGGATTAGAATTTCCTTTTATCAAGAAAAAATAACCTTCCCAATGTAGCAAATTCAATGACACCTCAGCTAATAAGCAGGGTTAGTCTTAACCTCATTTTTCTGCCAAGGCCAAGTGGCCTTGTGAAAAAGAAGAGTGTGTCAACACAAAAGCCCTTGCCCTTTGGAACAGACTCTGTACTGAAGAAAAAGTGCCTTTAGTATGTATTGGTTCTAAATACTACTAACACATCACCTTTCATAAACAAGCAGCTAATGTTAGCTGACAGTGTTACCGTTTAAAGTAAGAATTACCTTCAGGAAAGATGCTCCCCATAAATCAAGTGAATTCCACAAATCCTCCTTGTCTTTAGGGAATAAAAACACCATACTTTTATTCAGATAAGGCTTAACTGAGGGAAAGGTAAACTAGATTTTAATTCTCTGCAAAAAATATACCAGCTTCCCAGGTGACTTAGTAGTAAAGAATTCACCTGCCAATTCAGGAGACGCAGTTCATTCCCTGGGTCGTGAAGATGCCCTGGAGGAGGGCATAGCAACCCACTCCAGTATTCTTGCCTGGAGAATATCATGGATAGAGGAGCCTGGTGGGCTACAGTCTATGGAGTCCCCCAAAATTGGAGATGACTCGGCCACTAAATGACAACAAAAAGTTAAAATATCCTTTAAAAACAAATAACAAACAAAACTTATTTCTCCCCATCACTCTGTGAAATTAAAAATTCCTTTTTCCCATGACAGAAATAAATTATATATTTAAAGCAATAACATAAGAAATGCGGTTACTTGCACGCGTAAGAGCAAATCAGAACATGGCAAGATAATCCCCATTAGATGAATATTAAGAAAAACACTAGCTGGTTTTATCTTTGCATTTCCATAATCTAAATAAAGCAAATCATCAAGGAACCAAATGCATTTTGAAGGCACAGGATATGCTATCTCATTAACAAATCCAAATATAAAATAATGAATCACTGACAGAATTCCTACCAACTTCCCTGTTGGCTCAGATGGTAAAGAATCTGCCTGCAATGCAGGAGACCTGGGTTCAATCCCTAGTCCAGGAAGATCCCCTGAGAAGGGAATGGCACCCCACTCCAGTCCTCTTGCCTGGGAAATCCCATGAACACAGGAATCCACGGGTCACAAAGAGTCGGACATAACTCAACGACTAACACCTTACCGGCAGAATCCCAGCTTTTGCACTTTGTGGAAATGAAGGAGAAACGGTGCTGACAGAGGACGAAAGTGAGAAAAATTAGCTAGTGAGGTCAGAAATTATGTCACCTTTGACAACCGCAACAAGAATACAGAGTGGGACTCTCCCACAGCAGGAGGGAGGCAGAGACCCCAGCAAGGAGGGGTGGCTGCCAGGGGCTCAATGTTTGCTGTTTGGCTTCATACTAATTTCCAGATTCAGTGGGGGGAAAATATTCTTGAAAGCTTGGCCTTAATGCACACTTGGAGAAATATTCTAAAAGGTAAATCATGCTCTTCTATGCCAAGCGGCTGTTTAAAAAGTAATTTTCCCTTTTCTATCTTCAACATGCATTCCTGTAACTGCTACAGGGAACTATATTTAAAGTGCAAATTAGGGAAGGCAATAGAAATAAGACCTTTCTCATGATAACTTTAGATAATTCAAGCCGACGAATGTGTGTGAGCACACCTACCCCGAGAGATACATCAAATTTTACAGCGATCCCGGGCCTGAGATTTATATGCTAGCCTCGGCCCTAGAGTGTAAGAAACGGGAAAGGAATTAATTCCGATGCATTTAAGCAACACTAATCAACTGTTTTCCGTCCATCTCCCCGGGGGAGGGAGGAAGCAGGACCGGCCCAGGCAAGAAAAGACCCTGGGCCTGCCATCTCTGCTTTGTTCCCATAGCCAACTCACCCTCACAAACTCTCCCTGTAACCTTTATCACAGAAATCAAATTAAGTACCAAACATGGAAAGCAAGACGCTAAGTGGCCCCCTCAGAGGAGCGCTGCCAGGATGGGAGAGCTGTGGGATGGGCAGAAAGGGTTTAGCGAAGGTTCAGCAAGACTGAAGGCTCAGGTGTCGGTGGAGGAAATAAACGAGCACCATGGAACCAGGCGGTCCTGGGCCCCCACCCCAGCCGTCTGGGACAGAGCCCAGCCCTGGAAGCCTTGGTTGGTGCCCCCAGGCTCAGGGCTACCCTTGGTCCATTCTCTGCCGTGACCTACTTCACATAACAGGTTTCAGTGGCAAACCCCACCCCAGGCAGCCCTGGCTCCCTAGGGCTTCCAGGTTTAATTCCAGCTCCTCCAAAGGGGCCTGGATGCAAGGCCTGCAGCCAATTTAACTGGTCCCACACCCTGCTTTGAAGATAATCCCTGGCAGCAGAGGGAACAGAAACAAAGGCGTCTGCCCAAGCACCTGCATTCCTCACGCTCCTCTCAGAGCCACTGTCTCCAGGGCTGCGGACATGGGGGCGGGGGGCACCCCGCATGGAGTGCCCATGACTCTGCGGGGCTGAGGCCAGAAGGGCAGAATCAAGGCAGCTGACGAGCCCATGGGTGAGCCCACGCAGCACACCACACGGGCTCCGAACGGGGCCTGCCTGGCACGTGCTGGGGGCTCTGGGTGTGAGCAGCCACTGGCAGTATCATTATTAATGTATGCTTCCGCGTGTTCAACAGAAAATCAAAGAGGGGCTGCCTGAGTTAAGCACCAGGCTTTATGCTAGGGGCTGGGTGACAATGACGAGGCAGCGGCTCCCCAAGGAGGTCTATCCCCACAGACAGGTCCTGTGTCAACAGCCAAGGGCCGACGGGTGCCCTCTGAGGGCACCGCCGCCCAGGGAGCCCCTGAGAAGGAGGGAGGGCAAAGCGCCAAGCAGGGCAGCAAGTTCAACGCCAGGCAGCAGACACTCCAAGCACACGAGGAGGAGGCCCGGAAACAGGCTCCTGCACACAGAGCACGTCCAACAGTCCAGCGGGCCGAGCATGGGCACCTGGGGCGCAGGGAGGAGTGACCTGGGCATGGACACCTTGGCGGGGGGCAGGGTGGGGGTGCTGTGTGACTGGGGCCAGGGGTGAGGCTGGAATGGCAGGGCCACAGCCTGAAAGGGGTCAGTCCGGTTTTACTCCGTGTGCCACTGAAAGCTTTCTGAGGCTTTTAAGAAGGGGGATGCCATGCTGAAAGGTGTGCCTGAGACCCGTTTCCAGAGGCAGCGTGTGGGGTGGGCTGTGGAGAGACAAACAACACGCCACCCGCCAGGAGGGTGATGGAGCCAGACACGGAGAGCTAAGGGACCTAATGAAGGTGAGGCGGCTCCTGGGCACAGCAGGTGGGGAGCCAGAGTCGCGCAGCACCTCCAGCTTTGGAGACGGACCCCACGAGTGGAGGAGGGCAGGGAAGGGCCGACGGGGAGACGAGTGTAGGTGACTCCAGGGCTCGGATCCGAGCGACGGGGTGAGCCTGGGGCTCCATTCAGATGCTACAGGGTAAAGGTCAGTGAGCAGGCTGTGGGAAAACTCAACGTGGTTCCCAGTTTCCTGAGCTGCTGCAGGGGACTCAAGTGGGAACACCCCCATCGCGGCCTGGTCCCCAGGGCAGCTCAGCGCAGAGGCGCGAGAGGAGCTTCCACACTCGGTGTCTCCGCGGCACGGTGGAACCAGAGCCACAAAGCTGGATGCTCCAGACGGAAGCAGGGGAACCCCAACATCTCAGGGACTAAACTGCAAAGGAGACAGAAAGGTGTGGCCAGGCAGAGAGAAGGCAGGCGTCTGAGATGTTTTCTGTGCCCTCTCCTTAAGAGCACCTGAGAAGGATGGATGGAAGAGCTACAGACTTTTGCTCAGGGACCAAATATAAACAGCAAACTCTCGGGAAAAGAGATCCCCTGCTTTGGGGAGCACGCCAGAGCCATTCCACCACCACGGCAGGTAGAGAACATTCAGGGTCGGGAACCTCTTTGCTGTGTTCCTTGGGATTCCCAACGTTTTCAAAGGATGCAGCCAGTTGGGAGAAGTCAGGAGAGGCGAGGCTCCCACATGGCAGGGAGCACACAGACCCCGCTTTCCTCCTGCCTGAACCCCCGGCTACCCACACTGGATCTCACTCCATCTGAAACACATCCCGTTTCCTCACAGAAATCAGTGGGAAATGGAGTCTGGAGCACAGACTTTCCCTCACTCGGCAGCAACATTTGCCAGGATCAATATACTCTACATGCCAGAGGGTTAGCATATGTACAGGAAGGACAATAAACGGAGGGGGGAAAAGAGAAAAAGGAAAGAATTATATATTTTAGGAAGGAAAAGATCTTTTGCTTCTTTGATTCATATCTCATTTAAGCAGATGATATGAAAACCCATATGCCACCCAGGATCTGAAAAGAAGCAAACTCAAACTCAGAGTTTGGCGACGAAGTCATAAACAGGGTCCACAGGCAGAGTCGTGGGTTGGGGCAGAAGAACCCTGTGCACACACCCCACCCCCCAGAACACCCGGAAAGGGTCCGGGAGAGCAATATGCAAACACAGGAAGTCAGAGCTCCATCCAACTCCCTTTACACTGCTGGAGAACATTCGGCAGTCAACTGTCAGCCTAATTTTATGCCTGACTTTTAGTATCTTAGTTCTGAAATATAAAATCTGGGTCCCAGGGCTTCCTGGTGGCTCAGCGGTAAAGAATCCGCCGGCCAATGCAGGAGACACAGGTTAAATCCCCGATCTGGGAAGATCCCACATGCCGCAGGGCAGCTAAGCCTGTGCTCTGAAGCCAGGGAGCAGTCACAAGAGAAGCCACTGCAATGAGAAGCCCGTGCACTGCAGCAACAAGGAGCCCCCATCTAGAGAAAAGACCCAGCACAGCCACCCAAAACAAATGGGTCCCCAAAAGCACACCGGTCAGCGCCGCTGAATCCATGGCACCCACAGTCTGAGACGTTCAAGAACTCATCTATAGTCCAAAAACCTTTGATCCAACAGCCCCACTGCTCCAGGCTTTGAGACTCACGCTCCAGGTACTAGAGACCCTCCAGTAGCATCTATAAATCTGCCAAACAATATTGGACCCAGAGGAAGACTTCTGAGTTCCAATTCCGGGGTTTCTCATTCCCTTCCCAAGAAGGCACGGCCCCTGAATGCCAAAGTATCAGGCCTCACCTCCACACTCTGCTTTCCCCACAACAGCTCCTTAAGACAATGCAACCAGCAATCACCGTTACATTCTACAGACGTGCCGTGACATTCCCAGTTCAGATCTGAGCCAGGATGGTCCCAACAGGGCTCTGCAATGTGCCAGCAGACACAACTCACCTGGCGCCTTGTTAAAGACACAGATCCCCGGGGCCTTGTCTTGGCTCTCCTGAACCAGAAAAAGCTGGAGCTGGAACCCAGAAATCTGCATTTTAACAGAGGAGACTCTTTAAGACCCTGAAGTGTTTCCACGTGTGCTGAAGTCCGACACCCACTCAAAGGAACAGAAAGCCTGTCTTTTTTTTTTTT
>SJYV01034795.1:1005212-1031202 GCA_006410875.1 Neotragus pygmaeus | reverse complement strand
TGGGGGGGTGGGCAGGGGGCTTAAACAACAGAAACTTATTTCTTCCACTTCTGGTGGCTACAAGTCCAAGACCATGGAGACAGCAGGGTTGGTTTCTGCTGAGACCTCTGCCCTTGGCTTGAAGCTGGATGAGCTCTCCCCGTGTCCTCACATAGCCGTTTCTCTGTGAGCATTTCTGGAGTCTCTACCTCTTACTCAGAGTCCTGGAGATTAGCCCCGCCCTTATGACCTCCTTCAACCTTGTTGTTCAGTCACTAAGTCCTGTCCCACTTTTTTTGTGAACCCACAGACCCACAGAGCACACCAGGCTCCTCTGTCCATGGGATTCTCCAAGGAAAAATACTGGAGTGGGCTGCTATTCCCTTCTCCAGGGGAATCTTCCTGACCCAGGAAGAAACCCGGATCTCCTGCCTAGGAAGGCGGATTCTTTACAACAGAGCCACTTTAATTATCTCCTTAAAGGCACATCTCCAAATACAGCCGTATTGAGGATCAATCCTTCAATATATGTATCTGAAGGACAAAACTCAGTCCATAACACTGCTGATTATCTAAGACAGTGGTCACCAACGTGTTTGGCACCAGGGACCGGTTTTGTAGTGNTCTCCTTAAAGGCACATCTCCAAATACAGCCGTATTGAGGATCAATCCTTCAATATATGTATCTGAAGGACAAAACTCAGTCCATAACACTGCTGATTATCTAAGACAGTGGTCACCAACGTGTTTGGCACCAGGGACCGGTTTTGTAGTGGACAATTTTTCCCCGGCGGGTGGGGGGTGGGGGGAAGAGACGGTTTTAGCTTCACCAGGTATTTATCTCCTGCTGCGCAGCCTAGCACCAGTCCCTGGCCGGTCCCCTAAGAGGATTTTTTAATCAGGAAAAAACTAAGGGTTTGGGGGGTAACGGATAGACTCTGCCATNCACACACACACACACACACACACACACACACACACACACACACACACACACACACACACACGCCTCCTCCGGAAACTTCAACCCACCGCTGCCTCTGAGGGTCCTGCACCACACCACACACACACACACACACACACACACACACACACACACACACACACACACACACACACACACACACGCCTCCTCCGGAAACTTCAACCCACCGCTGCCTCTGAGGGTCCTGCACCACACACACGCCTCCCCTGGAAACTGCAACCCACTGCTGCCTCCATCACCGGCCTGTAGCCTCCTGAAGTTCACGCCCATGTTTTCATTCCCATTTCCTCATATTTTTTGGATGCCCACCCTGTGCCTGTCACTGCACCAAGCACCCTCTGAACACCAATATCTTCCACGTGGACATGCAGCGTCCACCTACTTGCTGAACATCAAGTGAAGACCAGTGCCAGGCCCTAGGGATGCCAGTAAGATGTGGGTGAGACAGAGAAGCAGGTGCTGAATGTTTGCTGTCTTTAGACCAATAAAGGTGAATGCCCTCTGGGAGGTCTGACCTTGAGTGCCTGGGACCAGTGTGGTCATCTGCCCTTACAACAGCTGCTGCTGCTGCTGCTAAGTCACTCCAGTTGTGTACAACTCTGTGCGACCCCAGAGACAGCAGTTCTGTAGTGCTCAGTGGTGCCAGACTCTTAGCAACCAAATGGACTGCAGTCTACCAGGCTCCTTCGTCCATGGGATTCTCTAGGCTAGAGTACTGGAGTAGGTTGTCATTGCCTTCTCCGACAGCTGCTACAGTTGTTTTAAAAAGATGTCTGGAGGCAATGGTGTTTTTTTTTTTTCTTTAGTTTACATTGAAGTCTTAAAACTGGGGATTGAATATTTTGTGTAAATGCAAGTAGTGCCATTTGGTTCCATTCAGCCAAGATTTGTGGCCCCATGTCAACACCATTTTTTGGGAGGGAAAAGAAATGTAAGACTCCTTCCTTCCATTTTTTAGTGAAGCTTTGCAAATTTATGACTGACTGCATCGATCCCTTCTATCCTTCTTTAAAATTCACCTGCCTGGTTTAGGGTTCTACAAGTTTTCCAATTTCCAAAGCTGTTCAGCTTTCTTCCAAGAAAACCTTCCTCGCATATATTAGATATTAGATATTAAAACAAGAGACTTCCCTGGTAGTCCAGTGGCTAAGACTCTGTCTGCGCTCCCAATGCTTAAGTTCAGTCCCTGCTCAGAGAACTAGATCCCACATTCTGCAACTAAGAGTTCACCACAACTAAAGATCCCACATGATGCAACTAAGATCCAGTACAACCAAATACATAGATAAAAATCCACTCAAACCAAAACAAACACAAACATTAACGTGTTTAAACAAACAGAAACCTAGAAATTAAGCAGTTTACTTACTATGTGTTCACATATTTACTCCATGTTTGATAACAAGCAACTCTAGGTGCTTAATATTTTCATCCATGTGTAGTAAAGGTGTGGAAAACAGCCGTAAATACAGCCGAGAGCACCAAGTCATAAACTCCCTGGCGTGCTTCCTTGCCATGGCAGACACAGACAAACGGCACATCACAGAGCTCCATAACTCAACGTTTTAAAAAGGATTATTCTTCACTTACTCTAGTCACACGATCAATGGATTTGCTCGGCGTGCTCCCTCCCCATCCGATCACAGATTGAGAGTTGCCTAGAACAAGACGTGCCCGTGGGGACACCAGTGTTCTCTGTGACAGACCATCTGCCTCCGTGCCTCTTTTGCCACCTGAACCACCAACAATTAAGGGGAGACCTTTCAACAGAAAAAAAAAAAAAATTCATCTCATTCACTGTAAGGCCATGAAAGTGAGCAGGTCACAACTCTCTTCTGGGGCTCACTCACCTGAATTCCAGGTACCACCTCCACACGCGCCCCCGAAAGCATGCCCTTGCTCTGTGCAGGGCAGAACCAGGGAGTCACCTCTTTTGGAGGTGGGGGGCTATCGTATTGAAGAAGGAATTCATAGGGGCTGGACTCCATCTTAGGCCTGTTTATGCTGCTCATGCTCAGCCACCTTTCCAATGGACTCTGAGCTCTGTGTTTAGTGCCTATGAAAACAACAACAGAAGGATAAGACCCCCTCCAGACAGGGGAACCTTGAAGATTGTATCTAGGTTACTCATCGCCTAAGAGAAAACATACACTAATCACCCCTTCCTCCAGACGGGCCATAAATTTTTCTGTATCTATCGGAGTGTAACCTCGGGTTTATTGGTTACTGGCTAATTGACTGTTGAGCACATGAGCACATAGCATGTGAATGATGGGGTTATTGGGATTTCCTTGGTTTACGTAAGTCTCAAGGAATTTGGAGTGGTGGGTTCAGACACGTACACGTGGGGTATAAAAGATTTTCACAAATACTGGTCAGGGTCCTTGGCTAAGAGAAGACTCTGCCTTGGGCCCGCCAGTGTAATAAACTGCACTCCGCTATCTGCATTGTCCTTCTGAGTGAGTTTGTTTCCTGGAATGCATGGCTACAACAGTATCATAATTAAGACAGACTGGTAATTTTTTAAAAGAATTTTCTAAATGCTGAAGGAGAACATACTACTATATGGAGAAAACCATAGATCACCAAGTAATCTCATAAATTTCTGAGATTATTACAAAGGTGGTTTCTGATCGCTTAATAACTATACATTAGGCCCAAAAGGCTGGACTGCATTCATTCATTCAACAGACACTGACCCACTGGAAGCCTTCTAGCTGGCATGCCCATTGCTGAGCTCTGGGGCAGATACAAAGAAACACAAAGCATGGCCCTCGGAGTAAGAACTCGCAGTCCAGTGAGAAGGAGAGAAACACTCAGAAGTGGTACTTCCCTGGTGGCCCAGCGGCTAAGACTCTGGATTCCCAATGCAGGGGGCCTGGGTTCAATCCCTGATCAGGAAACCGGATCCCACGTGCTTCAGCTAAAGATACTGTGTGCCACAACTAAGACCCGGTGCAGCCAAATAAATAAATACAATCATTTTTTAAGTTCAGAAGTAACGTTCCTGCTATGATGAAACACTATAGCACAGGTGGGAACACTTCAGAACATACAGAGGGGAAAACAGACTCTGTCAGGGCCATAGGACTTGGTTATTAGAAAAGCGGACGTGACCTTTGGACAGGATCTTAAAGGGGAAATAGGAGTTTCTGGGTTGAGAGCAAAAAGAAGGGCATCTAGACAGAAGCTCACATGCACACCGCAAAGCTCAGAGGTGTCTGGTGTGGGGGGCGGTGGTGACAAGGTGCAGGCTTCTTGCCCAGCCCGGCGTGGGCATCCTGCCCGGTGCCAGCAAAGACCAGGGCACAGACCCCAGCTCCCCATTCTCAGGCCTTCTCACCCGGTATCGGGAGGACCATTCCTCTGCACACAGAAAAGTGGCCTTATCAATTACGCATGCGCCTTTAGGGTTATTTTCCCAAACTAAAACCCGTCCTGAGGTCTGACAGTGGAGTAGAATGTCTAAAACAGGGTCTTTGTGATCATCAGACCCATGATATAAACATCCACTAATCTTGTCCCATGGGCTTCCCAGGTGGCTCGGTGCTAAAGAACCCACCTGCATATGCAGAAGACTCAGGTTCGGTCCCTGGGTTAGGAAGATCCCCTGGAGGAGGAAATGGTAACCCGCTCCAGCATTCCTGCCTGGGCACTCCCCTGGACAGAGGAGCCTGGTGGGGGACTACAGTCCATGGAGCCGCACAGAGTCGGTCACAACTGAGGCAATGAGTGCACAGACAACCATGCCCCACTCCCCCGGAGTCAGTGCACACATATTCTAGGGAAGAAATCAGTCACTGCACCTGAGGCCTTAACCTTTAGGGAAACAAGGGGAATCTTATTGTCTGTAGGAGAAGAGACAGCATAGACCTCCGTCTCTCACAGTAGACCCGGTGGCCACACCTCCCGTGCAGCAGGCGCTCAGAAAGAACACCCCAGTGACGATGAATCAGAGGGTGTCTCCCATGCCTCTGATGAGCTTGTCTCCCTTTGCTTTCAAAGCTATTCCAAGACTAGAAGTGAAACCCATTCTATCAAGCCACATTTTGAACCACTATTTTTACCCAGAGACTAAATTCCCACAGACTATCAGCCCTGAACCAAGACCCAGGAAATAGAACCGAGGTTACCATCTCTGTAGTCCCCCAGGACAAGCCCAGAAATCTGAAGCTGTTGGTTTTTTTGAAGATAGAAATAGGTGTAGACTATTCTCTACCAAAAAAAGCTATCTCCTAGAAACTTCTGACCAGAAAGAGATTATCCACTTGGTTCTTTTCTTCTCCTTTCTAGAATCATGTAGCCTCTGGTTCTCAGTAAAGATCAGGAATCTCTCCTTTTAGGCGTATCAACAAGAGCAACAGGAAGCATCCATCTTTTTTTTTCTCAATTTTGTATATTTTATTTACTCTCTATGATCCATTTTAAAAATTCAATTTATTTAAAATTTTTAAAAATCCATCCATTTCTCCCTCCCTCTAATCCCTTGCTTCTGGCACCCACCAACCTGCATCTACGAACTTGGAGTATGCATGTATTAACTTCCACATAGATCAGGGGGTGGGAGGGGGCTCCAGAGGGAGGGGATATATGTATACTTATAGCTGATTCACATTAATGTACAGCAGAAACCAACACAACATTGAAAAGAAAACATCCTCTAATTAAAAGAAAAGAGGGTTCATTCAGTATTTGTCTTTCTCTGTCGGACTTACTTCACTTAGCATTAGGCCTTTGTATTTATCCATGTTGTCACAAACAGCAAGATTTCATTTCTTTTTTATACCTGAATAATACTCTATATACACCACAATTTATCTATTCATCCAACAATGGACATTTAGGACAATGGACATTTCCATCTTTTGGCCATTGTAAATAATTCTGCAGTGAAAATAGGGTGCATATCTTTTCAAATTGGAGTTTTTGAAAAAAAAAAATTTAATGTTTTTGTTTTCATCAGATAAATATCCAGAAGTGAAATTGCCAGATCTGGCAGTTCTATTTTTAACTTTTTAAAGAAACTCTTTACTATTATCCATAGTGGCTATACCTATTTACATTCCTACCAACAGTGGGCTCTGCGCTCTTTGTGAATATCATGATTTTCTGTACAGAAAACCCTAAAAACTTCATCAGAAAACCATTAAAACGAATAAAGGAGTTCAGTAAAAAAAAAAAAAAAGAAAAAGAAAAGAAAAGAAAAAAATCTGTTGTGTTCCTATAAACTACTAGAAAGAGAAATTAAAAAAACAATTCCATTTGTAACTGCATCAAAAAGAATAAAAATATCTAGGAATAAATTAACCAAGGAGGTGAAACACTTGTACACTGAAAATTGTAAGACATAAATAAAAGAAATTAAAGGCAAGTAAATTAAAAGATATTCCAAGCTCATAGGTTGGAAGAATTTATACAGTTAAAATGTACTAACATGAACTGAACATTTGCCATAGCTAGACACTCTGCCAGCTACTTTATCTTTTACTTTTATTTTAAAATTTTTATTGGAGTATATAGTTGCTTTACAATGTTGTATTAGTTTCTACTTTTACAGCAAAGAGAATCAGCTATGCGTATACATGTATCAGTTAATTTCAAATTTATTATTTCATTTAATCCTCATTAGAAAAAAATATATATATAAAGACTATTTTTCCTACTTTACAGCTTAGTAAACTTCAGTTCAGTTCAGTCGCTCAGTCGTGTCCAACTCTTTGCAACCCCATGAATCACAGCACGCCAGGCCTCCCTGTCCATCACCAACTCCCAGAGTTCACTCAAACTCATGTCCATCAAGTCAGTGATGCCATCCAGCCATCTCATCCTCTGTCATCCCCTTCTCCTGCTCCCAATCTCTCCCAGCATCAGGATCTTTTCCAATGAGTCGTCAACTCTTCTCATGAGGTAGCCAAAGTACTGGAGTTTCAGCTTTAGCATCAGTCCTTCCAATGAGCATCCAGGACTGATCTCCTTTAGGATGGACTGATTGGATCTCCTTGCAGTCCAAGGGACTCTCAAGAGTCTTCTCTAACACCACCGTTCAAAAGCATCAGTTCTTCGGTGTACCAACAGCCAGAACTGTCTTTGGTGGCAGTCTCATTCCACCAAACCATGCTCTGTAAGCCAGCTGGTGGCAGCAGGAAAATGGCAGAGAAGGGACCATCCTGAGGACCTGAAAGAGGTCACATCAGCAGTGTTTGTGAGTAGACACTGGTTGAGTGGAGAGAAGGACCACAAGAGACAGATGGAGCCATTAACTACAAGGGAGATCTGCCAAAGGAATGAGTTTATGGTGAAAAATGAAAGTGTATCATCATTACCAGTATTATAAATGATAGCTACACCCTCACATATCAACAGATTACGTTAATGGTAATAGCGAACATTTAACAAACACTTGTTATATGCCAGCACAATACTAGGTGCTCTCCATGCATTATTTCTTATTAAATAATTACTTCTCAAAACAGCTTTATTCCTATTTTAGAGAGGTCAGGCAGCTTACATTAGGACAGCATTTCTCATGTATCGTCTACAATCCTCTTGGTATTCCCAGGACTCTTTGGAATGCCCAGGTTTACAAGGTCAAAACTTTTTATAACAGTACTAAGTACAATGTTACCTTTTTTTTCTGTGTTGAATTTCTACCAATCTTGCAAAACTACTATGGGAAAAATTATTATTGCCTTAGCACTAATCAAGGCAGTGGCAACAACAAAAAAGCCAAATGACTTAAAAGGACCCTTGCTGCGGCAGGACAAATTAATAATTTTATTAAATTACATCCTTGAGTAGACATCTTTTTAATATTTTGTGGGGGAAACTGAGGCATAACATAAAAGTCCTTTTGCTGTATATCAAACAACGATATTGTCTCAAGGAAAAGCACCTGTATGATGCTTGAGTCGCAAGTTGAAGTAGCTGCTTTTTTCACAAAACATGGTTTTCAGTTGACAGACTGACACGTAAACTGGTAATTCACCCTTAGGGACCAGGCAAACATTTTCTCAAAAATAAACTGAGCCTTCCACTTCAAAGAAAACAGCTGATGTTATTTGTCACAACTATTAAGATATAAGCTTTGACATGAAACTTGAATTTTAGACAACTTGTTTCTGCTACCAAGAGCCTCAAAGTCTCCCCATCCTGAAGATTTTTCAGTGACATCAATGATACTGTTAATAAATGTGAAGTTTAGATGTTGTATAACAACATGAGTCAACATTCGTAAGTCCTGCAACTTCTGGAAACTATTTTCCAAGGGACCTATGTAAGATGTTACAAAATCATGAATGGGTTTTTTAAAAAGTTTCATTCAAAGTAAAAGACAGACCAATGGGTTTTAATGAAACCCCATACAGAAGTTCCCTGATAAGACTTCAGTTTCAAGTTGCAACTAATCCTTAAGAAACTTCTGATTGTCTTGAATCTTGGTGTAATATCAAATAAGGCCCACAATTTCATTGAAATATTATTAAAAACCCATTCTCCAATTGTGTACCTGTAAAGCTGGATCTTCATCTACTTCATCCAAAACAGCATATCCCGACAGATAAAGAAACAAATATGAGAATCCACCTTTATTAAACTAGATATTAAAGAATTTGGGTGGAAATATAATTGCTGCTCACAAAAATATATTAACATGTGATAGAGTGATATGCACCATGGTTGTGTGCTCAGTTGCTCAGCCATGTCTGATTCTGCGACCCCGTGGACTGTGCTTGCCAGGCTCCTCTATCCATGGGATTCTCCAGGTGAAGATGCTGGAATGGGTTGTTACTTCCTATTCTAGGGGATCTTCCAGACCCAGGGATTGAGCTGAATCTCCTGTGTCTCCTGCGTTGGCAGCCAGATTCCTTACTACTAGTGCCACCTGGAAAACCCTAGGTATAGTGCAGGATTGGGGGGGGCTGGCCAGGGCGTGGGTGGTTTGGCCATGCCTTGAGGCCCCGGGGGAATCTTAGTTCCCAGATCAGGGACCAAATCTGCGCCCACTGTGGTAAAAACGCAGTCTTAACCCCTCTACAGCTAGGAAAGTGCCACCATAATTATTTTTACATGGATTAATAAATCACTGTTAAAAATCTTTGGTCTTGTATCTAAAACAGCAAATATTCATAGACGTGACCCATAAAAACAAAAGTTCTTTGGGGTCCTCAAATAANCTTAACCCCTCTACAGCTAGGAAAGTGCCACCATAATTATTTTTACATGGATTAATAAATCACTGTTAAAAATCTTTGGTCTTGTATCTAAAACAGCAAATATTCATAGACGTGACCCATAAAAACAAAAGTTCTTTGGGGTCCTCAAATAAGTTTTAAGAGTACAAAGGGATCCTAAGACCAAAAAGCTTGACAACTACCAGTTCAGGACATACAACTTGTAGGAGCCAGGATTCAAACCCTGCTCAGTCTGACCCCAAAACCCTCCTTCTTGCCCTGAATTGCTCCCTGTTTTAGTTTAGATTTGTTGCATTTACGGTGCCAAATTTCCAAGCATCCCACTTTGGCTCTCAATTACCTATTTAACCTCCTAACCACCAAGGATTTAAATAATAAGTATCCATTAGATGGGCAATGCTATGCTTAGGTTACAACCTGCAAATGTCAATGGCTTATAGCTACTAAGGCTCTCTTGGTCCTGCCAGTTCTGCTGCTGGCCTGATGCCCCTCCAGGCCACCTGTTCTACATCATGGGCTCAGCTCAAGTTCCTTTTCATGGCCCTCATTGCTAGAGCACCAGCAGACAAATGCTTCCTGCTCCGTTTTCATCACAGAGTGGGGAAGGCACAGTGCCTGCAGCCGGAAGGGAGGAAAGCTGGGTGCTGCTGAGCCCAGAACGACACCCCACCCACCTTTCCTCTGGACCTCCGTCCTGGAACACCCCAACACCTGCTCTGAGGATGCTGTGCCAGGTGGGAGGGGTACCAACAAGCTTCAGTTTTTTATTTTGCTCAAGTCTAGTTGACTTACAGTATCTTATTAGTTTCAGGTGTACAGCACGATGATTCATACATACATTCTTTTTCCGATTCTTTTCCCTTATAGGCCATTATAGAATATTGAGTACAGTTCCCTGTTGGTTATCAATTTTATATATAGACTATTTCCTATATTGGTGGGTCTGTTTCATTTGAATGTCTTTTTTTTTTTTTTTTGGCCACATTGCTCAACCTGGGCCACGGTAGTGAAAGCCCAGCATCTGAGCCACTAGGCCACCAGGGAAGTCTACATATCCTTTTATTTAGCCATATATACATATATATGGATATATAATCTTTCTATGTATACAATATAATGGAATATTACTCAGTCATCAAAAAGAATGAAGTGATGCCATCTGTGGCAACATAGATGGGCTTAGATGTCATCATATTACGTGAAGTCAGATGAAGACAAATACAGTATGATACCAGTTACATGTGGAATCTAAAGATTCAGTGTTTAGAACTTAGCCTCTGCCCTTCAGAAACTCATAAAATATCTAGAAAGAAAATAGCAAACTATAAATATCTATAGTTTTGTATCTATAGCTATAAAAAACTATGAGTTATCTCACCTGTGTATGTCTCCTCACTAGGTACCAGGTAACCACACAAATAACCAGGGCACCAGGCAGTTAGAGGAGAAATCAGATGACTCCAACAGTCGTGAGTGTTCCTGGGAGAAAGAACTGGCGTGAATAATCAAGGATGGTTTTGGGGAGAAGGTGGTATTTGAATACAAGTCGGAAAATGAAGAAAGGACCCAAAGTGATAGACATGGAAAAGAGGAGGGATAAAACACACACACACAGAGTCAGTGAAGTAAGAGAAACACATGCAGGAAGGTGACAAGACAGTGGGGCTGCAGTTCATCATGTCAGGAAACACCTTCTGGCACTAAGATGACATCGGGGGTGAGAAGACAGGAGAGCTGTCTGCAGAGGACAGTAGCAACCCCCGGAGTGGGCCCTGAGCTGGTAAGGATGCAAGATCCTGGGTGGGGTGGGTGCAGCTGACCAGACCCCGGAAAGGCGGCCACGGAACCCTGAGGACATCTCATTAATTGACAAGAGAAATGCTAGGCTTCGCGATACAGACATCATTTAATCAAAAAAGCTAGAACCAAAACCTGATTTATGTCTCTTTTCTTCTAAAAATATATTTCCTTTACAGTTCTCTGACTTCAATAACAATAGCCGTGGCGTGATAATGTCTCACACAATTGAAATACAATTTTCAGAAATAGCGTTTGACTAGCTTTAAGTCAAGTGGATGTTGGAGTCTCTTTGTTTAAATCAGTCAGGTTCTTTGGCATTTGAGAAGGAGCAAGTCCTGGTTTTGTGTTTTCTTCCTCTGTACACCTGGTGGCTTAGAGGTTAAAGCATCCGCCTGGAAAGCTGGAGACCCAGGTTAGATCCCTGGGTCAGGAAGATCCCCTGGAGAAGGAAAATGGCAACCCACTCCAGTACTCTTGCCTGGAGAATCCCATGGAGGGAGGAGCCTGGTAGGCTACAGTCCATGGGGTCATAAAGAGTCGGACACGACTGAGTGACTTCACTTCAAGGCTCTGTACACTAACACCTAGTTTGAGAGGGACAGAAGAGGAGGAAAAGGAAAGAGACCACAGATCTTGAGAACGCATTTTTACCTCTGCTCAGAGAAGCTGCAAAAGCAACTCACTGAAGCAGCCAGGGGTTGGCTGAGAACAGGGAAAAAGTAAGGAAGTGGTGTTGGAAGAGAAGAGGCTGCAGGAAGGAACATGGCAGGCATAGAATTTAAAGGACCTCTCATAAATGGGGGGCCTCCTTTGTAAGTTCAGTGGTTAAGAATTCCTGCTTCCCAGGGCACCCAAAGCCAGTTCTCTGGGACTACCCAGAGGGATAGCGTGGGGAGGGAGGTGAGAGTTGGGGTACAGGATGGGGAAGGACACATATATACCTGTGGCCAATGCGTGTTGATGTATGGCAAAGACCATCACAATATTGTAAAGTAATTATCCTCCAATTAAAATTAATTAATTAATGAGGGGACACAGGTCCAATCCCTGGTCAGGGATCTAAGATTCCACGTGCTGTACAGCACAGCCAAAAGAAAAAAAGAGTGAGTTGAAGTATAATTCTTATCTAACCCCAAGTCTGAGGTCAACACTGTGGTCATCAATGATAGGGATATGGCCATAGATTGCTGGAGGACCATTATGGTCCCAGAATTAAAAATCCAGACCCTCTCCTATTCGGGGCTAACTTTTAGAGGTTCAGTGAGGCAGGAGAGCGGCATGTTCTCATTCCTTCTTTCCTCCCACAGAGAGAGACCCACTCAGCATCATTACCAGGAAGAGGACCCCATGGACTGATCCACAGGGGCAAGGATTAGCCATCCTGCTCTCTCCTCCCCTCCTGTCCATTGCACTTGGTAAAACACAGGTCTGAGAATTTGGCAAAGTCCTTCTCCATCTTTCTACCTAGTCCACCCCTCCCTCCCCTCACTGGTCCCACCACGGATGCAGGGCTCTCTCTAGCCTTTCCACATTTTGTAAAAGTGTTATCGGGCTTCCCTGGGTGACTCAGTGGCAAAGAATCCTCCTGCCACTGCAGGAGACACAGGAGACTCAGGTTTGATCCCTGAGTTGGGAAGTTAACTTGCAGGAGGAAATGGCAACCCACTCCAGTATTCTTGCCTGGAGAATCCCATGAACAGAGGAGCCTGGAGGGCTCCTCCAGGAGCCACGGGATTGCAAAGAGTCGGACATGACTGAGCACACGTGCTCACACACATGTGAAAACCACTGCGATACTTTTCTTCTGGCTAACGTGGTCCCCTTACTTTTCTGCCCAGGCTTCCTGGGGCATTCAGATCAAATATGCTCATTTGGGAACGTTATTTTGAGTCTTCCACACATCATATTCAAATGATACCTATTTCTGGTCTTGTTTAGCAGTGTTCTCTAAATGACCACTTATATACCATAGCTACCTATGTCTATTTATAAATTATATGTGTGTCATTGGACCAATTATGTCTATCTAAAAACATACAAAAATAGAATAACTTAAAGTATGAGATAAAGACAAGTTCTAATATATTTTTTCCTGTCCATCCTCCACCCCAACCCTGGAACCACACCCTCTAGGCATAATTCTATCAGATTCAGAGCATCACCTCCTATTATAATTCTTTTTCAAAATCTTGTTTACTTTGCACAGAAACAGACTCACAGACTTAGAGAATGAACTTTTGGTTGCAAGACTCGGGCGGGAGGCAGGGAGATGGGACGAGGTATAGTTAGGGAGTTTGGGATGGACATGTATGGATTGCTATGTTTAAAATGGGTAACCTACAAGGACCTACTGTATAGCACAAGGAACTCTGCTTAATGTTAGGTGGCGACAGCCTGGATGGGAGGAGACTTTGGGGGAGGACACAGGTATGTGTGTGGCTGAGTCCCTTTGCTGTCCACCTGACACTATCGCAACATTGCTAATGAGCTATGTGCTGCGCTTAGTCTCTCAGTTGTGTCCGACTCTTTGCAACCCCGTGGGTTGTAGCCCTCCAGGCTCCTCTGTCCATGTGGATTCTCTAAGTGAGAGTACTGGAGTGGGTTGCCATGCCCTCCTCCAGGGGATCTTCCCAACCCAGGGTTTGAACCCAAGTTTCCCACACTGCAGGCAGATTCTTAATTGTCTAAGCCACCAGGGAAGCCCAAGAGTACTGGAGTGGGTAGCCTATCCCTTCTCCAGGGGATCTTCCTCACCCAGGAATCTAACCGGCGTCTCCTACATTGCAGGCAGATTCTTTACCTGCTGAGCTACCAGGGAAGCCTGTTAATCAGCTATACTCCAATACAAAAATAAAAAGTTAAAATACCCTGTCTAGTTTGTCTTTGTATCCACAAAGTGCCTGACCCAAAAGAGATGCTTATAAATATCTGTTGAATTAACTCATAAAACATTATAAATCATTTTTTATAAATACTTCAAAATTCCCATAATTTCTCACTAGTGGCTGATTGTAGACACTGCTGCATTAAATGACTTACTGAAAAAATGCAGTGTAAACCTCAAATGAATTGCTCTCCTTCATTCAAATGGTCCCAACAATTGTGCTCAGTTGGGTTTTTTCCTGTCAGTCTTGGAAGTATGCCTCAGGGCACAAATGAACACCAATCTCAGGCCCAGGCTATTAAAAATTCCAGATCTGGGTTTGTTTTAGAAAAGAGGTATTCGGACATTACCATTTCAGCGAGGACTGGGTCATTAATTTGCAAATGTAAAACTCTCCCCAAACCAAGCCAAAGCCCTGTTATTCACACAAGTCTTGCATCCGAGAAAAAACAGAACAACAGGAAAATACTTGAAATTGCCACAATTCCCATTTCTGAACATTTTATTCAGTTTGGGCATTCAAGGTTCACTGTTTTTTATTATGAGAATTATCTGACTGTGAATACTTGTTTAAAAAAAATAGAATCTTTAAAAAAATTACTGTTATGTTGTGGTCCTTCATGATATCCATTTTAGCCGTTTAAATTATACGACTGATGGCCCAGCTCATCAGACATGTTATTGTTGTTGTATTAACATGTAAATTGTTAATGTTAACATTTGAGCGTGAGAGTTCTCTGACAAGCCTGAGTGCACCCGCCTGATGGGGAGGTGATGGTGAGTGTTGATCTGTATGATGTTCTAAAGCAGCAGGCCCCACCATTTTTGGCACCAGGGCCCTGTTTCCTGGAAGCCGATTTTTTCATGGACTGGGTTGGGAGATGGTTTCAGGATGATTCAAGCACACTGCATTTATCGTGCACTTTTATTATTATTACATCAGCTCCACCTCAGATGATCAGGAATTAGATCCCGGAGATTGGAGACCCTATTCGATGGCTTCATTTCCCTGCCAATAAGCCTCCAAAGCATACCATTTAATGATTTTTCTAAAAAGTGAATTTGAAATAGATGCATAAAGGGTCTTGATTGAGCACTTATGCTTTATTTTGTTCTCTGTTTTCTTCTCCCTCAGGACATTACATTTCTGATAAGGGCTATTCAGAAACAATAATATGAGTGAGCTATTAGGAATGCTGCTTTCATTTGGGAAATTCGACAGATAAAGAAATTAATAGTAGACTGTACGCTATTAAAGGAGCTGTTTAGGGTTTGAGTTGGTGTTTAGGGTAGTAGACCGTTCATTCATCCTTCCCCCTCAGGATTTATCCCTAAGTGTCCTACATCCAAGGAACACTAGCGGAAGAACTGGTAGAACAACAACCCCCACTGCTGAGCTGGAGTTAGGCTGGATGCATAAGATTGAATGGGATGCCCAGGTGGCTCAGTGGTAAAGAATCCAACTGCAAATGCAGGAGATGCAGGGTCAATCCCTGTGTCAGAAAGATCCCCTGGAGTAGGAAATGGCAATCCACTCCAGTATTTTTGCCTGGGAAATCCCATGGACAGAGGAGCCTTGTGGGCTAGCACCCATGGGGTCGCAAAAGAGTTGGACACGACTTAGTCTAAATGACAAATCAGACTGAATATGTTTGAGGCCAGGAGTCTTAAGCAAATCCTTTTGCTACCAATNGATAAAGAATCCAACTGCAAATGCAGGAGATGCAGGGTCAATCCCTTTTTCAGAAAGATCCCCTGGAGTAGGAAATGGCAATCCACTCCAGTATTGTTGCCTGGGAAATCCCATGGACAGAGGAGCCTTGTGGGCTAGCACCCATGGGGTCGCAAAAGAGTCGGACACGACTTAGAGTCTAAATGACAAATCAGACTGAATATGTTTGAGGCCAGGAGTCTTAAGCAAATCCTTTTGCTACCAATGCTTCTCTTCCAAGTCTGTGATGACTAAGTTGGCAGGACAGAGTAAGTCCCACTGTGCAGGCAATCAAACGGGCAGAAATGACAAGCAAGATCCTGAGGAGGCAGAATACAAAAAAGAGAGTAGGTCTTGTCAGTCCAGACCTTTCAGACCAACAGCACAGCTCACTAGCAAAGCCCAGGCCAGGGGATATCTTGAACTCTAACCAATCAGATAAGCAAGTTCTCCTTCTGCAGAAGCGCTAAGGGGCTTGAGCATGAGAACAAATGTGGCTTAAAGTATTCCACCCATTATGGAGAGGGAGGCTGAAAATGATAAGAAGGTCTGAAAATTCCTCTTCTCCAATAATGGAGAAACAAGAAATGGAAAATTTCCTACTAAATCAATAAACAAGGATGTCATCAGTCAGTCAGTCAGGCACTTCAGTCGCTCAGTCGTGTCTGACTCTTTGTGACCCCATGAATCACAGCAGGCCAGGCCTCACTGACCATCACCAACTCACGGAGTTCACTCAAACTCATGTCCATCGAGTCAGTGATGCCATCCAGCCATCTTTGCATGAGGTGGCCAAAGTATTGGAGCTTCAGCTTTAGCATCAGTCCTTCCAGTGAACACCCAGGACTGATCTCCTTTAGGATGGACTGGTTGGATCTCCTTGCAGTCCAAGGGACTCTCAAGAGTCTTCTCCAGCACCACAGTTCAAAACCATCAATTCTGTGCTCAGCTTTCTTCACAGTCCAACTCTCACATCCATACATGACCACTGGAAAAACCATAGCCTTGACTAGATGCACCNAGTGATGCTTCCTAAGGTCCACTTGACTTCACATTCCAAGATGTCTGGCTCTAGGTGAGTGATCACACTATCGTGATTATCCAGGTCGTGAAGCTCTTTATTGTACAGTTCTTCTGTGTATTCTTGCCACCTCTTCTTAATATCTTCTGCTTCTGTTAGGTCCATACTCACCAGCAATTGCAGCCGCGGGGAGTGGTGAGCTGATGAACTCTGAGGGAACTCAGGAAGGAAAGAATTCCTGCCATCTAGAGTCATCAGACTGTAGCCACTGCCTACGTGAGCCCAGAGGAAGCTGGACACTGGCCCCAGATACCTGAGGTTCACATCAAAGGAAGGATTTCAGTGAGCCCAGACTCTTGCATCTTCCCATATATAGAAAAGCACTAAATTCCTTAACTTGGGATATCTGGTTTTCTTTCACAAACAATCATTTTTTATGCCCTTTATGGCCAAACAACCTGGCTCCTCCTCTTGCCTCCTCGGAACTATTCTCTCAGGGTCACTTGAGACGCTGTCTGCCGGGCTTGAAGTCCTAAACATTCCTGCCGAATAAAACTGTCGACTGAAAAATATAGTCACAATCTGAAAGTAGAGAGTTATTTTATTTGGTGGGAATGTTTAGGACTCCAAGCCCAGGAGACAGTATCTCAATAGCTCTGAGAAAACTGCTCCAAGGAGGTAGGAGGGGATGTCAGGATATATATAAGTTTGCAACAAAGGGAGTAGGCAGTCTGAACATCAAAGATCAGGTGTCAAGTTCAGGAATTTAATGTTTTATGTACAGGAAGATGCAAGCCTCTGGGCTCACTGAATGCATTCCTTTCATTTGCACCTTGCATATCTGCGGCCAATCTTGTTTCCTTGTTCACCTTGCTTCTTGCATTCCCCCAGCTCCTCAGCAATCACTGTGGGGGTGGCAGCCTCCGCTGGATCGCAGTTTGGATCACATTTAGGCTTCCCTGGTGGTTCAGATGGTAAAGAATCCACCTANATCTGCGGCCAATCTTGTTTCCTTGTTCACCTTGCTTCTTGCATTCCCCCAGCTCCTCAGCAATCACTGTGGGGGTGGCAGCCTCCGCTGGATCGCAGTTTGGATCACATTTAGGCTTCCCTGGTGGTTCAGATGGTAAAGAATCCACCTACAATGCAGGATACCTGGGTTCAATCCCTGGGTTGGGAAGATCCCCTGGAGGAGGGCATGGCAACCCACTCCAGTTTCTTGCCTGGAGAGTCCCCATGGAGAGAGGAGCCTAGCGGGTGACAGACAGTCCATGGGGTCACAAAGAGTCGGCCACGACTGAGTGACTAAGCACAGCACAGCACATTCACATTTGGAGGCCAGAAATCCCTGATAGCTGTGACATTTCTTGTTTATTAATATGGCAGGAGATATTTTCATTTCACAGGGCATAACTCTCAACTTTCAAGTTGTGAATATTTTTGTGAGTCCACAACCACACCAGGGGGTTCTGCTCTCTGGTGTCCTCACTCAGAGACATGCATGTCCACCTCATCACCTGCAACAGGGTGGACCCAGGACAGAGAGAGAGAGCATGGTCATGCTATCCTGAAGTGTATCACCAAGAGGTGACACACGGCACTCCTGCTCCCATTCTGTTGACCAAAACAAGTCACGTGGCCATGCCCAAATTTAAAGGGAAAGTACTATCCCTCAGGGGAGCCTGGCATGCTGCAGTCCATAGGGTTGCAAAGAGTCGCAAAAAGACTGAACTTGTAAGAGTTCAGTCACTGAGCGACAGAACTGAACTGAACTATCCCAGGAGGAGAACCAAATCGCAGGTGACCCCTCCCCCCAGGAATGCTCATGGAAGGTATTGAAGGGGCTACACCTGTTGAACTTGGCCTGGGCTGAGCAGCTGCATAAAGAATGCAGAATTCACCAAAGGCCTGTGACCGCTTAGGCCAGATTTTGAAGAATAGGGGAAAAGAAAAAATAATACATCTTTTGGGGGCTTCCCTGGTGGTCCAATGGCTAAGACTCTCTGCTTCTAATGCAGGGGACTGAGTTCATTCCTTAGTCAGGGAACTATATCCTACATGCTTCAACTGAAAAAAAAAAAAAAATCCCACATGCAGCCTAGATAAATACATACATAAACATACGTATTTTTGAAATACATCTTTTGCATGTTCCTTTAACTTTCTCTATGGGGGAAAAAAGTGAAAATTTTGTTTTTGGCCACACTGTGCGGCAGTGCGATCTTAGCCCCCAGCCCAGGGGTCGATCTAGTTCAGAGGCCACATCATAAAGGTCTTGAGGGACTCGAATACCCTTAATGATTCTTAGGGGTGGGGGTGAGGGGAGAGGATGGGTGAAGGGTCAACGTCCCCACTGGGCACAGCAGGCATGGTATCTGGGGCCCACAATTCTTTTAGGGGCCCAGGACAATGTTTTATGTTGTCTAAAATTCAGAAGAAAAAAGTAACTTTTAAGTCAAAGGAAATGTTTTCATATATAATATTAATAGATTTAAAACCAATACGGTATTGTAAAGTAGAATAAAGTAAAAAATAAAATAAAAATAGATTCATCTTTTTACCAAGGTCATAGTAAAATGCAGTTTTTATCTCTTATGAGAAAAAGGGCTCATGATGACAAATGTGTCAAAATGTGGTGTAGGGAGAGGAACCCTGGATTCTCTCCCAGCCTCCCCTCTAAAGAACAGAAATACGGTTGACCCAGCCTGACTATCGAATGCATTTGGCATTAACCAAGAACACAAATCAGGAAATTCAGGCCTCAAAGAGAAAACAGAGCTTCCGCCTGACCCCCAACCCCAGGGCACACCTTGTGGAGGAGTGCTGATAACGATGGTCAAGCAGGACCTATGGGGCCTTCCCAGGACAGGACTTCCCCTTTATCTTCCACTTTAGCTCCTCTATGAAGTATCTAGATAATAGTATTTTGATGCAAATTTCCTCAGTTGTTTTGCAGACATGAACACCCCCGCCCCCGGCCCCCACCAAATGGAAGATGTTAACTTCTCGACAGTGGGGACCCAGGCCTCCTGGAGTCTAAGGACTGATAATGTTCACCCCTGTGACACCACCCTGTTACCTCACCATCAGCCAGTCAGAGGACTGTGCACCAAGTGATCATACCCTGCAACCCCACAACCCCCCCTTGCTCTCTGGCTCAGTTACTCTGTCTGATTCTTTGCGACCGCATGGACTATAGCCTGCCAGGCTCCACTGTCCATGGGATTTCCCAGGCAAGAACACTGCAGTGCATTGCCATTTNACTGTGCACCAAGTGATCATACCCTGCAACCCCACAACCCCCCCTTGCTCTCTGGCTCAGTTACTCTGTCTGATTCTTTGCGACCGCATGGACTATAGCCTGCCAGGCTCCTCTGTCCATGGGATTTCCCAGGCAAGAACACTGCAGTGCATTGCCATTTCCTTCTCAGGGGATCTTCCTGATCCAGGAATTGAACCCTGGTCTCCAGCATTGGCAGGTGGGCCCTTTCCCTCTGCTCCACCTGGGAAGCCCCCACCCCCCAACCTGGCTTTAAAAAAATACTTTGCAGAAACTCTTGGGAAACCTGGGGCTTTTGAGGGCATGAGCCACCTCTTCTCTTTGCGTGGCCCTGTAATAAACCTTTCTCTTCTCCAGACTCCGATGTTTCAGTTTGTTTGGCAGTGCGTCAGGCACACCAACTATGTTAATAATGTCTCCAAAATAATGTGGGGATCAAAAGATTGTGGGGATCAAGAGATGGTGGGGCTTTCCTGGTGCTGGAGTGTGATGAGGAAGGGATTACCGCTCAGCCTGAGCCGAAAGTCTACTTTTGGACTCTTCTGATGTGGTGTTTTGTGTCAGACCGGGAGTTATTCCCAGTAAAGTTCCTCCTCCCTACGGGAAGCAGGGGTGGGAGGTTGATCAATTTCTACCCTCTGTGCTAGGCAGCAGCCGTGATTTCTCTAGATTGCTCCTCCCTGGAGTGTTTATGCCCTCAGCCTCATCTCTATTCACCCTTCTCTCTTATTTGCACCACTGCAAGAACTGTCTTCATTCAGACTCCAGAACCTTCCCTGAGTTCCAACAGGTGAGTTCACACAGGTGCTAATCAGGGAAGGGAGGGGATGTGGAGATCATGGAAGAGCAGTCAAAAAACAATGGTGGAGACTTGGGGCAGGGTCCTGGTTCCCCCTCAAAGGACACATGGAACAGTATCTTTGAGCTGTTTTGCAGATACAGAAACACCCTGCTAGGTGGGAGACTTTAACTGTATTTTGCCCACCAGCATGCAGACCCCAAATGGGTTGGAATCGGAAGGCTGATGATGCTGACTCCCATTACGCCTGGAGAAGGGAATGACAACCCCCTCCAGGATTCTTTCCTGGAGAATTCCATGGACAGAGGAGCCTGGTGGGCTACAGTACATGGTGTTGCAAAGGGTCGGACAGGACTCAGCTCACACACAGTCCCATTACCTCACTACCAACCAATCAGAAGAACACCCACGAGCTGATCATGCCCTCCTTGAACCATCACTGTAAAATTCCTCACTGCCCCCTCCAGGTTTGGGACACAGCTTCGAGGGCATCATCTTGTAGTGGCCCCTTTTGCCTGGCAAAGCAATAAAGCTACTCTTTTCTACTTCTTCCCTCCAAAACTCTGTCTCAAAATTCAATTTGGTACCGGGATGAGAGGGTTCAGAAACCAAATTTTGGCTATGTACCCACAAGTCAGAAAGAAATATTAAGCATCTGAAGTGTGACTATTCCAAAGAGATGCTGTAAGAGTGAAACACACACCAGATTTTGATGATTGAGTATGTAAAAAATGTTAACAACCTCGACAGTAATTTTATAGTGATCACAGCTTGTACTCTTAATAATTCAGATATATTAGGTTAAGTTACATACATTAAAGTATTTCCACCTGTTTCTTTTATTTGTTACCATGGCTATGAGAAAAAATTTTAAATGACAAATATCTCATATTTTGTGGCTCATGTTATATTTCTATTGCACAGCACTGGTCTGGACTCCACAGAGCACCTAGAGTGGTCCTCTGAGAGTCCTGAGTCTCCTGCCACTTCTCTACTCAAACTCTCCAGTGGCTTTACACATCCCTCAGGGGCAAATAAAAGATCATCCTGTGGCCCATGAGGACTCTGACAATCATACGTAATCCCACCTAATGCTGCTCAGACCCCCTCACTTGTCACTCTTTCCCTGGCCACTCCATTCAGGGACACTAGCCTTCTTGTTCCACTTTCAACATGCCAACCTGGCTTCCAGCCCAGGACCTCTGCGTGTACTGTTCCCTCTGCTCAGAATTCCTTCCTGCCGGGAGCTGCCACGGGAGATCCCACCCATGACAAGTTCACGTGGAAGAGAACTGTTAAGCAAGGCTTCAGGACTCAAGGGGCTCCCTAGGCTTTCTTGAGCATCTACCCCAAAACCAGAATCTGTCTGTTTTACTATTTCATAACTTTCACCAACTCCTCTGACATTAACAGGGGGCTAACCCTGGCCACCTTTCTCCGGAGAAAATCAACTTAGGGCTATAGCTGATAAGTCTCCTTGACATGAGAAGAATATTTCAAATCAAACCCCCTCTGTTAGCATTCTAGCTTGCTTGGCAGGTGTATCCAGACTCTTACAGCTACGCAGGTGATTATTTACAGCCTCCCAACTGTGAGAGGCACGCAAAGCCTAAAACATAGAGCCTTTCAAAGAGTTAAAAGTTATTAGAGTAGTGCTAGTGCTGGTGCAGGATTTCATTATTGGACTCATGCTTGTTGCTAAGTTCCCATATCTCTTATCCACTGTGCACCTGGGAATGCATTAGTTAACATAGTGAGAATGCAAGAAAAACACGTGTAGCCTTGAATTTAACCATATCAGACTTTTGAGCTCATTGGTTCTTTCTTGTAACTTACTGCACCTTTGCTCTGTGAAAAACGTAACTCTGTTTGGCATTTTTCTGAGGCTGACATAAATTAGAAATATAAAGAAAAAACACTTTGAGGGAAAATAAGTTTTCTGGTTAAGCAGCCTTTATCAAAAGAGGGTCATAAAATGTTCACAGGCCTCCAAGGCCAGAAGATACTGTACACATCATTTGTGGGAAAGGTATGCAGAAAAAATCATGNCCTGCAAAGTTTAATTGATCCTTTTTCCAAAAAGTTAAAAAAAAAGTCTGAATTCTCTTTTGGGCCCCTGGCCACCTTTCTCCGGAGAAAATCAACTTAGGGCTATAGCTGATAAGTCTCCTTGACATGAGAAGAATATTTCAAATCAAACCCCCTCTGTTAGCATTCTAGCTTGCTTGGCAGGTGTATCCAGACTCTTACAGCTACGCAGGTGATTATTTACAGCCTCCCAACTGTGAGAGGCACGCAAAGCCTAAAACATAGAGCCTTTCAAAGAGTTAAAAGTTATTAGAGTAGTGCTAGTGCTGGTGCAGGATTTCATTATTGGACTCATGCTTGTTGCTAAGTTCCCATATCTCTTATCCACTGTGCACCTGGGAATGCATTAGTTAACATAGTGAGAATGCAAGAAAAACACGTGTAGCCTTGAATTTAACCATATCAGACTTTTGAGCTCATTGGTTCTTTCTTGTAACTTACTGCACCTTTGCTCTGTGAAAAACGTAACTCTGTTTGGCATTTTTCTGAGGCTGACATAAATTAGAAATATAAAGAAAAAACACTTTGAGGGAAAATAAGTTTTCTGGTTAAGCAGCCTTTATCAAAAGAGGGTCATAAAATGTTCACAGGCCTCCAAGGCCAGAAGATACTGTACACAACATCATTTGTGGGAAAGGTATGCAGAAAAAAATCATGGTTTCGATAATGGCAAAATTGCTGGAATGTTTGGGCTGACTCTATATGACCTTGTATCTTTCATTTCCCCCTATGTATAAGGCAAGGTGTAAAAGTACCTTTTGAAAAATAAAGCTCTGGGGCCTCGCAGAAGCTTGGTCACCCCGTGTTTTTTCTTCTGTCTTTCTTTTTCTCTCTCTCTCTCTCTCTCTCTTCCCCCCTCTCTTTTTCAGGCTGATCCTTTGGAGCATGGGGGCTCCCTGTGTTCACTTATCTGCCCGGGTTTCTAAGACCTGAACAGGAAGACGTTCTTCGTCTTCACTCCCTTGGGAGACCGGGAGGGCACCTGTGGCCTCCGTGAACAGGGAAAACTTCTTGTCTTGAAGTTTTATTGGTTCTCTGTGTAAACCAAGGAATATCAGCCTCTTTCTCTCCTCTATTTTCTTATCTACAACATTTTTATCTATTGCTCTCTCTAAATCAATTGCAATCGCTGACGCCGTTCCTCCTTCGGGTTTCCCTGGATCCTGCGGGGACTGGACCCCGGCACCTTCCTTTACATATTTGTATGTCACTCCCTCCTTCCTTCAGGCCTCTGCTCACGTGTTACGACCCTATTTAAAGTAGGAGTGCATACACAAGCGTGCATCACACACACACACACACACACACACACACACACACACATCCTTGTACCACCCATTCCCTCCTTAGTCTGCTTCAGTCTTCTTCATGGTGCTTACCACAGGCTGTCATTTTTCTGGGTCAGTCTTCTTATCTTAGGCTATAAGTTCCATGAGGATAAGAATTGTTGTGTGTCCTTTACTGATGAAGACCAAGTGCCTAGAGGAGTGCCTGGCATGTAGTAGACACCCAAAGAATGTTGGTGGAATGACCAGTAAAGCAGTAAATCTGTGTGGATCGAGGCTGGGGGGAAGCCCAGGCTGCCCCTCATGTCTGCTGCTGGCCAAAGGAAACGGGTCTCCTCCACCACCCATAAATTTCTACACTGGAGTTTAAAGCAAGAGCCTCAGAGTAATGGGGTCCCCTTCGCCTGACCTTTTATCTGCAGAAACTGAAGGAAGTGACTAAGGCAGGATCGGACCTGGAAATGCTGGATATCCCAAATATTACCAACACAAACACAACTCACAAAAGTCTTGTGTGCATCATTGTTCTGTTCTTTTTTTTTTTTTTTTCAATTTTTGGCCACACCACACAGCATGCAGGATCGTGGTTCCCAACCAGGGATTGAAGCTTCGCTTCCCACTGTGGAAGCACAGAGTATAACCACTGGGCCACTAGGGAAGTCCCAATCTTTTTTTCTTTCCTTCTTTTTCATAACTAAAATAAGTTACAATATTTTATAATTCTTAGGTAAAATCAAAAGAAACCAAAGACGTCCCAGTAGCATAAAACCAATTACTGTAAGGCTTGGGCTGTGCTCTTACAATAACTAGAGTCAAGTCACAGATGGATTAAATTTTCAAGAGCCAGGCCTGGCTTCAGTTTTCATCTGTCTCCAAGTCACAAATGCTCTGGACGTTTCCTCATTTGCCATTACCTAGTGTCAAGCCAGTCAATCCTAAAGGAAATCAATCCTGACTAGTCACTGGAAGGACTGATACTGAAGCTCCAATACTTTGGCCACCTGATGAAGAGCTGGCTCTTTGGAAGAGGCCGATGGAGGGCAGGAGGCAAAGAGGGCAACAGAGCGTGAGAGGGTTGGATGGTGTCACCGACTCAATGGGTATAAGTTTGGGCAACTCCGGGACATAGTGAAGAACAGGGAAGCCTGGCGGCCCATAGGGTCACAAAGAGTTGGACACAACTAAGTGAAGAATGACAAGTGTCCTCCTGAACATTCTCCCCCTTTCAAGGTGAAGTTAGAATGTCAGCTTTTCTTATGAAAAAAAAAAAAAAAAAATCCTCGCTTTCTAGAGACCTCCAGATCCCTGTTCAGTCACTCTACACACAGTTAATTCCAGTTCTTCCAGTCAGTCCTCTCCTCTGCCCCAATGGCTTTTTTTTTTTTTTTTTTGTTGGGGGGGGAGGGAGCCTTCCACAGGGCCTGGGGGAGCTTAGTTCCCTGACCAGTGATAGAAAATGTGGCCCACCCCCCTCCCATGGGGACCACGGGTAAGTCCCTGCCCTCACTGGCTTGAAAGTCATCTTGGTTGGCTGTTCCCACCTCTACTGGACTCAAGGCAGTGCTCCCCTCACCCCCGCAAGATATAGCAACTTGGTCCCAACTAACAGGGAGATGAGCATCTGCAGGCTGTGAGTCCCCAGAAGTAAGGAGCCTCCTGGGTCAGCCTCAGCATCTGACAGCGGCCTCCGGGCCGCTGCCCCCCACCTCTGCCCCACTTCCCCAGCTGAGGACCGGACTCTGCTCCGTGTTGCCTTTGACAGGCGAGCTGTTCCGTCCACACTCCTGAAGCCTCGCCTCGCCCACAAACTGCTCTACATCAGATGATAACTTGTGCCTCCCATGGAATGAAAATTCTGTTCCATTCTTTGGAACTTAGCTCTATAGAAGGTTTTATGACTTAACTGTGCTTGAAGAAAGGGAGGAATTACTTAAAAGCACCTCACACCCTCCTGTGTCCAGGCCCACC
>SJYV01034795.1:840592-1002810 GCA_006410875.1 Neotragus pygmaeus | reverse complement strand
CTCCTAGGAGTAAGTACTGGCTCCCCGTGGAGCTGGGCCTGGCTTTGCTCCCAAGTGAGGAAGGCCCAGGATGGCAGGAAAGCATCACAGGGCAAAGCTCAGCTGGGAGACAGACAGAGAAGGATAGGCAAGCTGTGACGAGCCCACCAGAGCCCCTGGGTCTGGCTGAGCCCAAACCAGACACACGTTAAAACTTCTAAATGATGTGAATCAAGAAGTTCTCCTTTTTTTGTTGGTTAGTTGTTTTTTCATTGCCTACAACTGCAGAAACCCAAACTGAAATATTGCATTTTTAGTCCCTGGCTCTTAACTTAGGCAGCTCTGTGTAAGATTTTCATGAATCTCTGGCTCCCCTGGGTGGCAAAGAGAATAAATTCACATTTCTAGGATTTCTGCTGTCTGCATAAGCATCCTCATTTCTACAGTTTATTTACACTTTGACTCCCACTCCTTTAGTCTCAGATATACTCGGGTTTGCTCCTAATGCACACATGCTTCGACAGAGCTTTTTTTTTCATGTCTCACCTGCTCTCCCAGATGCGGCCGCGTTGTGTCTGCCATGAGCCCATCGAATTCCATTCACTGGTCCCGTTTGGGGTGGGCACTGGGTTTGGGTTTGGGTATAGTGACTGGCCAGGTCAGGAGGGTGGCGGGCCACCTCCTCCAGAAGCAGTCAGGACACAAGCGCCGTTTTGATAACTTTAGAAGCTTTTGCCAACCATGTGACTCTATCATGCTTCTAAAAGCCGGGTGAACAGAGCTCATCCAGGTGACTCTGAATAAGAATGTGAAGGATTAAAAAAAAGTCAAGGTGATAGGTATTTTCATTTTGTAACTTGTGAGGACATGTTTAAAAACACAAAAGAACTTCCCTGGCCACCCAGTGGTTAAGACTCTGTGTTTCCACTGCAAGGGACACCGGTTTGATCCCTGGTCAGGGATCTAAGACCCTACATGCTGAGCGGCCAGAAATTAACTGATTAAAAACACAAAGCTCTGACCGTGTGGGTTTTATTTGGTCAGATCCATTTCCTGAAGAGCTACTGCTATTCCTTGGAACTCTTGTAGTTTCATCTTCAGAGAGAATGTGTTTCGCTGTGATGTGCTTGTAGCTTTTTATCATTGTTATTTCTTCCTTAGTTCAGAAGCAGTAACCTGCTGGCCCTCACAAGTACTGGTTCTTTCACATCTGGCAGAAACAGGGCGGATTGTCTCTCCAGCCTCCTCACCTCGGCTCAGGGGCCACCTGCTTCCTCCCCGACCCCACACGCTTCCCCCCGGGCCAGGCTAGGTGTCTCACTTCCATTCCCAATAAGGTTCCTCGCACAGTGCTCTCATTACAATAATTACTGGATAATTTATGGGTTTATGAATTTTGTCTCCAACTAGATTGGGAAGCTTGAGGTGTGGTCTTTATCTCTTTTTTCTTTAAACCAAGGGCTTCCTAGCCCAGGGCTTGGTTCAAAGTTTATTAGATGAATATTTAGGTGAGACAGACAGGAGAACATAAATTAGCATTTGTTGAGGACCTCGTGGCCAGTTGCCTCGGAGCACTGGGGTCAGCAGTTAACAAGAGAGCACAAGTAAATGAATTTGCCAAGGACGGTATCTAGCACAAAGTGGACATGTTCGTTGTATGAATGATGGTGGATCCACATTCTGAAGATGAGGATCAGAGAGCTTACACTGCTTCCCAGGGTCACACAGGAAGCCTGAGGTTTGAGCATAGCTCTCTTTCCGGTCCCTAAGTCCTTGGTTTCACCTGTACTTCCCTGTAGCCTTTCACTTTTTCCTCCCTGCATCCCTTGCCCCAGCAGGCAGGCAAACACTTTTTTGTTGATAATGATCTTTGAATCAACTGTTAGCAGTCTTCCACAATGGCTTTACATGGAAGGAATTCCACAGATATTTGTTGGATGAATGGATGAATGTCTACATTTCCAGTGCTGAGCAGGGTGGCTGGACTAGTCCATGCAGTTCATGGTGTTGTAATAGTCCTTTAGAAAATGTATCAGTATCACTGTAGTGACCTGTGAAGCAGAAATGTAATGTCCTAAAAAATAACAGTGGGAAAAGAGCTTTAAGAGAAATGTAATAGAATTAAATGTAAAAAAAAAAAAAATCTTTCCAGGACACTGACAAAGTTAAAATCTACGACATTCAGAATATTCTTAAGACTCTCTCAACAGCAGAAAGGAGGCGTTTAAAACTGCCTGCTAAAATCTGGTTCTCTGATTTTGAATTATCTGTGATGGTATTAACATAAATCTATCGAACTTTTTGAAATCTGTGACTTTTTTTTCCCTTAGTCAAAAATCTCCTCTTATTCTTTCTGTCTTCTCTTACTCTGAAAATAGATACATACATATATGAATATACATACATATATATATGAATATATACATACATACATATATATCTATACACATACACACAAGCATGCATTACATTGTAGGAATATTTTCTAGAGTGTAAGTAACAAAGGGATTAAACTGTCTGACAGTTGGAATCCTGGTTCCTGGAAGAGACGGATCTGTGCTGAGCATCTCAGCCCATCATTTAGAACCCCGTAACCTGCGGAGCATCTGATCTCTTCCTCTGCACCCTCTTCCTCTGTGCTCGCTGACCTGACCTTCAAGGCAGATGGACTAATACCTCGTCTTCACACCACATGACTGGAGAGGTCCCAAGGCTGGCAAATCAAACATGGGACCAGGTCATCGCCTATTTCCAGCAAAATGAGTTCATATCCATTTCAGGCTCATTTTACTGCAGTTTGTTATAACTGTTGTCAGGAAGAAATGAGCAGGTCTGTGTACCTACCACAAGGCAAAATAAAACTTGAAATTTGAACGTTTGCTTATTTGTTAAAATTGTAAGAACCCTATTGTGATGTGGGGGGCTTTTTGCTAGTCTTCAATCCTCTCCCATGATGTGCAGGAGGACTGGGTTGCTTGGCCTTGGGGTGTGTGATCTCATTCCTCATCTCCAGAGGCAGTACCTTGCCCACAAATCCCTGACGGTTGATTGTCTAGGCAGCAATGCCACAGAGGCGGCACCCTGTAAAAGATGAGGGCTGGGAAACTACATGTTGTTGCATGTTGTGCTGGGGCAGGATTCTGAGAGGCAGGAAGCGAGGATGTGTCCTAGGTGACTGGAGGCTAGGTCATTAAGGCAATAACAACCTCAGCTGCCGTTCAGCGTGCTCCCTTTGCTGGCAGGCACTGTGCTTATGTCGTATTACTTAATTGGTCTCCACACAACCCTGATTTGGTAGGTTTCCTCGCCACATTTCAGGTACGATTTCACAGAGATTAAGTAATTTGCCCACGAGAGGCTGTAAATGTCAGCTTTTACCCCAGATTCATCTGACCTTAGAAATGCAAAAAGGCAAAATGGCTGTCTGAGGAGGCCTTACAAATAGCTGTGAAAAGAAGAGAGGTGANACACTAATAGATGGAGAAATATACCATGTTCATGGATTGAAAGAATCAATATAGTGAAAATGAGTATACTACCCAAAGCAATCTACAGATTCAATGCAATCCCTATCAAGCTACCAGCAGTATTTTTCACAGAACTAGAACAAATAATTTCAAGATTTATATGGAAATATAAAATAGTTTTTAAAGTTTGTGGGAGACTTTGTAAGCATTTTATGGAAGCCTCATATACACTGAAAAAGAGCACAGATCATAAGTGTACAGCTAGATGAGTTTTCACAAGCCAGACTTATCTGGGGGACCAGCTCCCAGAGCAAAGATAGAATGTCTCAGCCTCCCAAAGACCTGTGGATCCTCCTCCCATGCTGACAATCTCCTCCCTCAAAACACCCACTGAGTCTTCTCAGAATTTAAGTTGGTTTTATCTTTTTAGTTTTTTATTTTAACAACATGCATTTCAATAATGTATACTTTTAAAATAATTTCTTCATTCACAGTCTCATCCATCCATCAATTCAGACCCTTGTACAAAATCATGAATGCTTGCCAGACACCTGACAACCTTGAAGTTTAGAATGTTTTGGAGCTTTGAATTGTCTTTTATTTTTTCTTTAATTTGCATGCACTGTAATATGCTTTTTTCTTGTTTTTTGGTGCATGATTACATGATTTTTGATGCAGGAGTAGAGTAATGTAACTACCCCTTCAAACTGAATTCCAAAGGATTCCATCACCCCAAAATTCTCTCCTTTTGCCCTTCTGCAGTCATTCCCTTCCCCTAGCCATTCTGACAACTCCTGATGGAGAATCACAGTCCACATTTTAAGTTTCAGGACAGTTATGAGGAAACTTTTCTCACTCTTCATTTCTCAGCTGCAAATTTTCCCTTTGTCCTTTCATTTTTTGATTGCAAAGGCCAAAGTCTATCTGTCCATATTAAAAAAGACATTTTTCTAGTGGTCCAAAATTACAGTGTTCTTCTGGACTGACTAACCCTGTTTTCTATACAAAAATGGATATTTTTTCTTCTCAAAGGTTAGGTTACATATGCTTCAAAACACAGAAATACTGACCTTTGGGTAAGGATCATCTGAATCTCCACAGAATGGAGTGGAAAAGAAAAACTCAGAGCTGAATCGGGAACAACGGGTAGATGTGCCCTCAAATACTGCTTTGAGTTTTTCACAATTCTAGTTCTCCAGGAAAATGTTTATTTTCCCCCAATTTATTCACCGTTAAGGACTTTCCCAAGTTACCTTTTGAATAGAGTTCTTTACCACCTTGCAGTAACTCTGGTAACAGTGAAAGAGATGGTATTTGGAAGACTATTGATCAGCTTAAATTTTTTAACGCATGGTTGGCAAACCATTCCTGTAATTTTAGGAGTATTCTGAACTTGATTTTTGAAGGAAAGCAAGTAAAGTGAGTGTCGGTTTCAAAATGTGCCTTCTCAACAATTTTCTTCATCTTTTATTTAGTATATTATAAATGCAAAATGTATTCTTATGGAGAAAAAGCACAAAAATACAGTCAAGCCAAAGAACATTGAAAACACATGACTCTTCTGACCCTCTCACCCCCACACAGAAACATCACTCTTTCTTTTTTTAACTTTTTTAAAAGAATATTTCAAATGTATATAAAAGTAGAGAAAATAGTATAGATCACCCAAGGCACCCATTGCCAACTATACAAGGATCAACACACACCCACTCTTTATCCATCTCTGCCCAGAAATCCTGTCTCACATTTGATTATTTTAAAGCAAATCCCACTCATCATTTGATTTCATCCAAAATTTTGTGTATGTACTCCTAAAAGATGAAGCTTTCAAAACACTATAGTGCTATGATCACAGATGAAATGCATTAATAATTTTATATTATTAAATATTTTGCCAATACAAATTCCCCGATAAACTTTTATTTGGTATCAATGCTTAGAAAAACAACTGTTTGGGTTCTTATGTTCTTTTTTTTTTAATTGGAGGAGAATTCCTTTACAATGTCATGTTGGTTTCTGCTGTACAACACTCAAATAAGAATGCATATATCCCCTCCCTCTGGANTTTACATTTTTTTTTTTTTTTTTTTTTTTTTTTGCCTCTTAGTGTGCCTTGTAATGTTTGTTGAGAGTCAGCATGATGTACTGGGTAAAAGGAAGTGAGTTAAATAGGCCTTTAGCATGGGGTTTTATTTTTGTCTGGCTAGATGTTAGACCATGTTCACTATTCGTGTAGTTGTAGGTATAAGAGGACTCAATTTCCTTTAGTGTTCTTGTTCTTGCCTCTCCAGATGTTTTGAGTTTACTTGGGAACCCCTTTTTATTTTAGTCTGAGCCTTGCAGTTCTTTACATTGTCGTCTCCTGTCATCATATCAGAGTCCTGTTGATGTAGTGGTGAGATACGGGCAGGGGAAGTTCTATAATCTTGAGACTAGATTTCAGTCTTTCGTGAGCCTATGCCTCTAGGCTGTGACCTTCACATATGTTTCTCAGCCTTCTCCTGCTAGCCTCCTGAGACAAATTATCTAGAGGTCTGGAGTGGGGTACTTCCCTTCCTCCAGGTCAGTTAAACTGGTAAACTCTGGTCAGTTAGGCTCACTCTGGCAAAATAGTTTCCCTGGAGCCTAGGTGTAAAGGAAAATCTCTGTTTTTTCTTTCCCATGTAGGGAAATTCCCAATTCTTCCCTACTGTGAGTTTCTTCCCTGTGTGTCTCTTTGATCACTTACACAGAATACTTCACTTCTGACATTTCACCAGATGTGTGACATTTTTCCTTATAACAAACAATTCTCTACGACATTAGCTGGGTGTCCCAGAATATAAGTCAATTTGACACTACCTACCCAAAGATAGCATCAGATCGCACACTCATTTCCTCAAGACTACAACCCACTTCAGACACCAATCACAAGCCCAGGTGCTTCTGACCAACCAGCTATAGATCAAAGGTTCCAAAGACTCCCTCTTTGTGTTCAATTAATTTGCTAGTGTAGCTCATAGAACTCAGAGAAATATTTATTTACGTTTACTAATTTACTAAGGGACATGAAGAATGGGCTTCCCTGGTGGCTCAGATGGTAAATCTGACTGCCAGTGCAGGAGATGTGGGTTTGATCCCTGGGTCAGGAAGATCCCCTGGAGAAGGGAATAGCTACACACTCCATTATTCTTGCTTGAAGAATTCCATGGACAGAAGAGCCTAGTGAGCTACAGCCTATGAGGTTGCAAAGAGTCAGACATGACTGAGCGACAAACACAACAATAACATGGTAAAGAATGGGCTCTCCAGGGTACTAGTGGTAAAGAAAAGGTTAGTCACTCAGTCGTGTCGGACTCTTTGTGACCCCATGGACTGTAGCCCGCCAGGCTCCTCTACCCATGGAATTCTCCAGGCAAGAATACTGAAATGGGTTGCCATTCCCTTCCCCAGAGATATTCCCAACTCTGTGATCAAACCCAGGTCTCCCACAGTGAAAGTGAAGTCGCTCAGTCGTGTGCAACTCTTTGCAACCCAATGGACTGTAGCCTCCCAGGATCCTCCATCCATGGGATTTTTTCCAGGCAAGAGTACTGGAGTGGGTTGCCATTTCCTTCTCCAAAACTACAGGCAGGGTTTTTGCCATCTGAGCCACCAGGAAAGCCTGCTAAAGAATCTGCCTGCTAATTCAGGAGACACAAGAGATGCAGTTTTGATCCCTATGTCAAGAAGATCCCCTGGAGGAAGGCATGGCAACCCACTCCAGTATTCTTGCCTGGAGAATCCCATGGACAGGGGAGCCTGGCAGGCTACAGTTTATAGGGTCACAAAAAGTCGGACACAACTGAAGCGACTTAGCATGCATGCACATGATAAAGAATACAGATGAAGAGATACAGACAGCAAGTCTGGGAGTTGGGGTACGTCACCCTCCTGGTCTGTGGATGTGTTTACCCATCTGGAAGCTCTCCAAATCCACTGTTACTAGAATTTTATGGGGACTTCCTCACACAGACATTAGCAATTTTTACCTTCCTTTCTAGCCCTTCTCCCAGCTCTTGAGGATGGGAATGGGGTGGGGATGACAATTCCAAGCTTCTAATCATGGAGTGGTTTTTCTGGTGACCAGCCCCAATCCAGCCATTCAGGAGCCCTCCAGAGTCACGTCTTTAGAACAATAGATGCTTCTAGTGCTTTTAGGGTTTTACAGAGACTTTAGGACCTCTGTGCCAGAAACTGGGGACAGAGACCAATACACATTTTCCATTATCTCACAATAGGCCTTTGTTAAAGAGAACAGGACACTCTGAGTTACTTTACATATTTTAAAGTAATAACTTTCTCCTCCCACTGCTGGAGGCACCAGGGATTTTTCTCTAGTCTCCACAGTGAGAACCTCTTAGGCCTCCCAGGCGGTAAAACTCATTTAAGTGTTCAGTTCAGCTCAGTCGCTCAGTCGTGTCTGACTCTTTGCAACCCCATAGACTGCAGCACGCCAGGCCTCCCTGTCCATCAATTCCCGGAGTTCACTAAGACTCACGTCCATTGAGTCAGTGATGCCATCCAGCCATCTCATCCTCTGTCGTCCCTTTCTCCTCCTGCCCCCAATCCCTCCCAGCACCAGAGTCTTTTCCAATGAGTCAACTCTTTGCATGAGGTGGCCAGAGTACAGGAGTTTCAGCTTCAGCATCATTCCTTCCAGAGAAATCCAGGGCTGATCTCCTTCAGAATGGACTGGTTGGATCTCCTTGCAGTCCAAGGGACTCTCAAGAGTCTTCTCCAACACCACAGTTCAAAAGCATCAATTCTTCAGTGCTCAGCTTTCTTNTCCAAAGAAATCCCAGGGCTGATCTCCTTCAGAATGGACTGGTTGGATCTCCTTGCAGTCCAAGGGACTCTCCAGAGTCTTCTCTAACACCACAGTTCAAAAGCATCAATTCTTCAGTGCTCAGCTTTCTTCACAGTCCAACTCTCACATCCATACATGACCACAGGAAAAACCATAGCCTTGACTAGATGGACCTTTGTTGGCAAAGTAATGTCTCTGCTTTTGAATATGCTATCTAGGTTGGTCATAACTTTTCTTCCAAGGAGTAAGCGTCTTTTAATTACATGGCTGCAGTCACCATCTCCAGTGATTTGGGAGCCCAGAAAAATAAAGTCTGACACTATTTCCCCATCTATTTTCCATGAAGTGATGGGACCAGATGCCATGATCTTCGTTTTCTGTATGTTGAGCTTTAAGCCAACTTTTTCACTCTCCTCTCTCACTTTCATCAAAAGGCTTTTTAGTTCCTCTTCAGACAAAGCCAAAAGCTAGTGAGGAAGTTTCAAGATATGTAATGTCCAGGGAAGAGACAGGAGCTGGGAAACTGTGCTCCTTTGAAAAATGCTCCCAAGGCTGATGACTAGTATTCCAAGCTGATCTCAGCTGATTGTTGACTTCAGGGACTGAATGACATGCTACTTATACCAAGCCCTCTTAGAGGATTAGAAAAGAGGAAGGTAAGGAAACAATCTGAGGTATAAACACATATAAAAGATGATGTGAAAAATAAAGGTGGGGACAGATTGTGAACATTCTGTGTTTAGAGCTACAGTGTTAATACCTAAAAGATAGAATAAGTGTCTATGTCTGTGTGTTACAAATCCTAACTGAAGGCCACATTGGAACACCCAATTGGGGATGTTTGAAAATGGCAAATCTGACACACAACAATTTTGAGGTATCTGTGAACCTCTGCTAGGGAACCAATTACTAGTATGCTCTAAAACTCAGGAAATCTTGCAACTAAAGAACCAAATGAGAAAACCACCACTCCTACACAAGGACCCTCCCTCTCTGACCCTTACCAATGCTTAGTTCAGGGCACTGGAAGAAGCTAATATGAAAACAGTCAGAATGTAATTTAAACTTCGGTGCTTCTGAAGGTAATTAAAGAGTTGGGCTGGACAGGAGTTGTCTCTGGAGCAGGCCAGCAGGCCTCTCAGAAACGGAGACCCAGTGCCGGCCCTTTCAAACTAATCTCCTTCAGCCCTCCTAGGTGCTGTTTGTGCATAATTACTTAATCAGAGCAGCAGTGGATCGATGCACTCAGAGTGTTTGCAATTAGCGTCCTCTCTAAAAGGCCTTCTTCAGGGCAGAATTAGAGGCTGAGCTGGATTGACACAGGATGCCTTCCTGAACCGCCTTGCCTAGGGTACAGCCTCCTCTTTCTACCCTGACATCCTCATGCTGCTGGGAGCCTTCAGTTACACGTAGTCTTCTCCTCCCCAATAGGGACTGGGTCCCTCATGCTGTTGAATATCCAGCAAGCAGCAAGTGCACCAGTGCTGGCAGGGGGAGTGTGCAAGGAGCACTGAAAAGGGGGTGCTGCACTCCATGAGAGCATGAAAGACAGGAAGGAAGAGATACAATTACTCCCTGGGCTACAGTTTTGGGGCTTTGATCAACTGGAACTTAAATAGGTGAGGGGGTGATTCTGCTTAGTATGGTTTTAGGGACAAGAACCAGTCATTCTGCTTTAAAAGAATCCTGGGGAGGCAGGAGAGAGTAACTCAGCTCCGGAGGATGACAGCACTGGGCTCAGACGCCATCCTGGCTGAGACTGGACAGGGGCTTTCCCAGTGGCCAGTTCCTCATGTGCAGAATGGAGGTGATGACAGGACAAGTTTGCAGCATTATGGCAGGATTAGGCTAGAACAGACTTAAGTGTTCAGCACTTTGAAACCACTGGCTCTGAGATTATTTGTGTCTGTGGATCTAGCAAATGTAAAAGGATGGGACTCCAGATCATGAGCCTGGTATTTTCACATGAAATGATCCCTGAAGCCAGCTAGTAAGATAAAATTCTTCTCTACTGTTTCTCAGAGGTTAGGCAACATCTCCAAGGTCCTACAAACCCAAGTCTCCTGATTCTACATTCACTTGATCTACTCACACACCACCACCCCAGATGCCTGCACCTGGGGTCACTCTGGCCCCATATGCAAGAGAGACCCTCTTCCCCAAGTTAAAGACCACATACCTGAAAGAAAGGTCAGAACCACACTCCCTACCCTGAATACAAACAGGAGTATAGCACTGCATTAAGAGTTCAAGATTCTAATACAGATGATCAACAGGCACATGAAAAGATGCTCAGCATCACTAATTATTAGAGAAATGCAAATCAAAACTACAGTGTGGAGGTACCAGTCAGAATGGCCACCATGAAAAAGTCAACAAATAACAAATGCTGGAGAGAGTGGGCAGAAAAGGGAACCCTCCTACACTACTGGTGGGAATGTAAACTAGTGCAGCCACTCTGGAGAACATATGGAGGCTCTTTGTTGTTGCTGTTGTTGCATTACTGTCGTATCTTGACTCTTTTTGTGACCCCATGGACTCCTCTATCCTGTGACCCCACCAGGTTCCTCTATCCATGGGAATTCCCAGGCAAGAATTCTGGAGTGGGTTGCCATTTCCCTGTCCAGAGGATCTTCCCAACCCAGGAATCAAATCTGTGCCTCCTGCATTGGCAGGTGGATTTTTTACCACTGAGCCTCCATATGGAGGTTCCTTAAAAAACTAAAAACAGAACCATCATATGATCTAGCAATCCCAGTTCTGGGCATATATCCAGACACAACTATAATTTGAAAAGATACATGTACCCCTATGTTCATAGTAGCATTGTTTACAATAGTCAATACAAGAAAACAACCTAAATGTCTGTCAATAGATGAATGCATAAAGATGTGATATACATAGACATATATATATGTATATCTATGTGTGTGTGTGTGTGTGTATTTAGAAAGAGAGACAGAGAGAGACATGAATTTGAACAAACTCTGGGAGATAGTGTAGGACAGGGAATCCTGGTGTGCTGCAGTCCATGGGGTTGCAAAGAATCAAATACGACTTAGTGACAGAACAACATATAAATATATAAAGGAATATTATTCAGCCATCAAAAGAATGTAATGCCATTTGCAGCAACATGGATGGACCTAGAGTATCATACTAAGTGAAGTAAGTCAGAGAGAGAAAGACAAGGAAATAAGTGGGAAAATATGACACAAATCAACATATCTACAAAACAAAAACAAATGCACAGATACATAGAACAGACTTGCAGTTGCCAAGGAGAGAGAGGGCACAGGTGGGAAGGATTGGGAGTTTAGCAGATGCAAGTAATTATTATATATAGGATGGATAAACAAGGTCCTATTATATAACACAGAGAACTATATTCAATATACTGTTACAATATACTATGACAATATAATGGAAAAGAATATGAAAAACAATATATTAATATAATTAATATATTAAGTATAATATATATAAAAGAATATGAATATATATTTATATGACTGAGTTACTCTGCTATACAGAAGAAATTAACACAACCCCTGTAAATCAAATGTACTTCAGTGAATTTAAAAAATTTATTTTAGGTTCAAACTTCTGGATCTATCAGCCCTGAGTTTGAACATCAGCTCTCAGTTTACAAGTGGTTGCTTTTCACGTATCACTCCTCTTCTCCAAGCCTCAGGTTTTTCATCTGTAAAATGGTGATATTAACAGTCTCAACCTCATGGGGTTATGGTAGGGATTCACTGTGAAGATGAAGCTTTCAGAAACCAGCAGGCAACCACAAGTATCCTCTCTTCTGAGGAACGTTAGGGGCTGGTTGCACTTACCCTTGAGAGGTAAGAGAGATGCTGCCAGCCATAGCAGTTTTAATGACAGAAAATAAAACTGGGTAGATAGCAAAGTGAATCAATTATACCTCATTGTAAACCAACTATATTCCAATAAAAATTTTTAAAAAGAAAAAACACAATTGGGGCTTCTTGCAGCGATTTTATTTTATTTTTTTAAATTAATTTGTTTTAATTGCAGGCTAATTACTGTTATTATAGTGGTTTCTGTCATACACTGACACAAGTTAGCCATGGGTGTACATGTGTTCCCCATCCTGAACTCTCCTCCCACCTCCCTCCCCATCTTATCCCTCAGGGTCATCCCAATGCACCAGCCCTGAGCACCCTGTCTCATGCATCAAACCTGGACTGGCAATCTATTCCACATATGGTAATATACATGTTTCAATGCTATTCTCTCAAATCATCCCATCCTCGCCTTCTCCCAGAGTCCAAAAGTCTGTTCTTGACATCTGTGTCTGTTCTTGACATTTGCCGTCTTACATATAAGGCCATCATTACCATCTTTCTAAATTCCATATATATGTGTTAATATACTGTATTGGTGTTTTTCTTTCTGACTTACTTCACTCTGTATAATAGGCTCCAGTTTCATCCACCTCATTAGAACTAATTCAAATGCATTCTTTTTAATAGCCGAGTAATACTCCATTGTGTATATGTACCACAGCTTTCTTATCCATTCATCTGACAACGGATATCTAGGTTGCTTCCATGTCCTGGCTATTGTAAGCAGTGCTGTGATGAACACTGGGGTACACGTGTCTCTTTTAATTCTGGTTTCCTCAGTGTGTATTCCCAGCAGTGGGATTGCTGGGTCATATGGCAGTTCTATTTCCAGTTTTTTTAAGGAATCTCCACATTGTTCTCCATAGTAACTGTACTAGTTTGCATTCCTACCAACATTGTAAGAGGGTTCCCTTTTCTCCATACCCTCTCCAGCATTTATTGTTTGTAGACTTTTTGATATCAGCCATTCTGACCGGCATGAGATGATACCTCATTGTGGTTTTGATTTGCACTTCTCTGATAATGAGTGATGTTGAGCATCTTTTCATGTGTTTGTTAGCCATCTGTATGTCTTCTTTGGAGAAATGTCTATTTAGTTCTTTGGCCCATTTTTTGNCATGTGTCTCTTTCAATTCTGGTTTCCTCGGTGTGTATACCCAGCAGTGGGATTGCTGGGTCATAAGGCAGTTCTATTTGCAATTTTTTAAGGAATCTCCACACTGTTTTCCATAGTGCCTGTACTAGTTTGCGTTCCCACCAACAGTGTAAAAGGGTTCCCTTTTCTCCACATCCTCTCCAGCATTTATTGCTTGTAGACTTTTGGATCGCAGCCATTCTGACTGGTGTGAAACGGTACCTCATTGTGGTCTTGATTTGCATTTCTCTGATGATGTGTGATGTTGAGCATCTTTTCATGTGTTTGTTAGCCATTCGTATGTCTTCTTTGGAGAAATGACTATTTAGTTCTTTGGCCCATTTTTTGATTGGGTCGTTTATTTTTCTGGAGTTGAGCTGCATAAGTTGCTTGTATATTTTTGAGATTAGTTGTTTGTCAGTTGCTTCATTTGCTATTCTTATTATTTAATCTTGTTGGAATGGTTTCTCTTCTTTTTTTTGCATTTTCTCACTTCTCTGATTAAAGTTATTCTTTGGCTAAAGTTTATCTACACACAAAAGGCAGGCTGAAGACATGGGAAGGGTGGGGAGAACCATAGGGTCCTACTCTGTTTCAAGCACACATGTGATTTTCAAGAAGGGAGAGGTGCAACTAAGCACATATCTTGGTGGATAGAAGGTTACTGCTAGTCACAAGGCACAGATACCTTAATGATTTTAGTGCTTTTCTAAGTATGAGAAGATGCAAGAAATTGGGTTCATGAAATTTTCTCCTGAAAATATCTGTGCGTAAGGCCTGTTCTGCCAGTTCTCCCAGAGCACAGAGGGCTTCATCCTGATCTCTCTCCTGAACTTTCAAGGTGTATTGAAGGTCAGCAACTGCAGTGGTTAATGATTGAATCCCTGTAGAGCTGGATGACGAGGGCCTTTCTTTAATTGACAAAGGGGAAGAATTTATACTGTCAAAAAATGAAAAAAGTTCATAAATGGTGAACTCCTCAGAAGAGACATTTTGCAAGCATAAAACAAAGCGCGATAACGTATTTGTGGAGTGTCCTTATTTTTTGTTTAAATGAAAAATAACAGTTTACAGGGAATTCCCCAGCAATCTAGGTTAGGAGATGGTGCCTCCACGGTCAGGTTCAGTGCCTGGTCGGGGAATCAAGATTCTGTAAGCCTTGTGGTGAGGCCCCTCCCCAAAAAGAAGAAAAAGAAAGAAAAGAAAAAAAAATAACAATTTACAAACTTCCTCAGGAAAAACACAATTTAAATAGCTGGTTTTAGGGTCCTTAGTCAACAGTACCAGCTTCCTAAGAGCAATACTGTGTTTTTTTTTGGAAGCATTTGCTTCCCTGAACATACCTTAAACCTTGCGCTTGCTGATGGAGAAAGCAGCCAGAAGGAAGGTGCAATAATTTTGGAGTGCCTCATCATTCTAAAGAGCCTCTTGATGAGGATGAAAGAGGAGAATGAAAAAGCTGGCTTAAAACTCAACATTCAAAAAAACTAAGATCATGGCATCCACTCCCATCACTTCAGGGTAAATGGATGGGGAAAAAATGGAAACCATGACAGACTTTGTTTTCTTGGGCTCCAAAATCACTGCAGACAGTGACTGCAGCCGTGAAATTAAAAGATGCTTGCTCCTTGGAAAAAAACCTATGATCAACATAGACAGCATATTGAAAAGTAGAGACATTACTTTGCCAACAAAGGTCCATCCAGTCAAGCTATGGTTTTTCCAGCTGTCATGTACGGATGTGAGAGCTGGACTATAAAGAAGGCTGAGTGCCAAAGAATTGATGCTTTCAAACTGCGGTGTTGGAGAAGACTCTCGAGTCACTTGGACAGCAAGGAGATCAAACCAGCCAATCCTAAGGGAAATCAACCCTGAATATTCATTGGAAGGACTGATGCTGAAGCTGAAACTCCAATACTTTGGCCACCTGATGCGAAGAGCCGAATCACTGGAAAAGACCCTCATGCTTGGAAAGATCGAGGGCAGCAGGAGAAGGGGATGACAGATGATGAACTGTCTTTGGTTAGATAGCATCACCAACTCAATGGACATGAGTTTGAGCAAACTCCAGGAGATAGTAAAAGACAAGGAAGCCTGGTGTATTTGACCAATGACTATGGTCAAGGGGAATAAATGTGCTGATTGACTCAAGCCAAACAGTAACCACCCTCTGGTGCCAGGGTTTAGTTGTGAATAACTAAACAAACACTGGCATTTCAAGAAATACCCTTTTTGCTTTTAATGCTTTGTAATTAAAAGGGAATTAAAGGACTTCCCTGGTAGCTCATCTGGTAAAGAATCTGCCTATGATTTGGGAGACCTGGGTTCAACCCCTGGGTTGGGAAGATCCCCTGGACTGAGTGACTAAGCACAGCACACAAAGTAATTTTAATTTGCATGTCCCTTAGTTCTCTCTCTTCCACATTTTTCTAGTTGTCCACCATGAGACAACTGACTGTTAGTGATTTTATCCATTCTTGCCAAGATTTCACTTTGCCATCAGGTGGCCAGCTCTTCCAAAGTGTCTTGAAGGAGGGATCTCATTTCCTGTGGTACAAACGAGGTAAGAATAGCCGGACATGTTTGATGAAAACAAATCCTGAAAAATGCTGTTCACTTTACCACTCCCACCCTCCTGAGTGGATTATTAATTCATTGGGGGGAACTGAATACACCCTTGGATTCAAGAACTTAACGTGCCCTCCACCGATGGCATCCATCATGAATGCTAACATCTCTGGAGCTCAGAAATATCCTGGTTTCAAAATTTATCTAATTAAAAAAAAAACACCACCACCAACATTTTGGTGGTTATTTCCTTGTTGAAAGGAAGGTGCTTCCTTTCAACAGGGCAAATCCAAACAGTCTGTACTGAAATGACTCATCTTTAAGTATAAGACTTGACCCCATTATAGTTCAGAACAGAGTAGACACAGGCTCCTCTTTCTTCCTCTGCTTTTTCTCCCATGTGTTGAATAAACAAAGGAAAGAGAAAAAAGGATCTATTTATGGCATGTGAATTTAGTTTCAGGGTGAAAAATGAGAATGTAAGGCAGCAATGATCCTGGTTATTCAAATGCTAAATTTCTTTCTTTTTTCTAGTAAAGCAGAATAAGGTAATCAGAAATGATTATTTAATAATTTTCAGCAAGTGTGCAGGCAATCAAATTATTACTTCACAAGCAAGGAAAAACTAAGGAAAGGAAAGGTGGTGAGTTATACATACTTGCCTGAGGGAAATAATTTATAATCGCAAAAATACTACTCAATTGCAGTCAAAATGAACTCCTTGGAGTGGACAGGTCACGTTTTTACAACAACCAGCATGTCCTGTAGCTAAATGGGGGGCAGCCTAGCCATCCTCACCTACTGAACCAAATACAAGCTGACGTTGCCTGTTTCATTCATAATGAGGTCATCATTCTTCCCATCTCTTATTCTCTGTGGTTCAGAAATCAAACATTACTTTGCTTTCTCTCAAAAACATGTCCTGAGGCTATGCCTTTTGGGGATTTCCCTGGTGGTCCAGTGGCTGACTCTGTGCTTCCCAGGGGCCCAGGTTTGATCCCTGGGGTCAAGGAAATAGATCAGGGAACTGGATCCCACACACTGCAGCTAAGAGTTTGCCTGCCACAACTAGACCAGTTCCTGCATGCTGCAACTAAGACCAGGTCAGCCAAATAAAATAAATAAATAGTTTTTTAAAATGACTATGTCCTTTTTGTACCAATGAAGCTTAAATAAAATCTTACAGCTGTGGGTCTTAATCAGGGACAGTTTGGGGTGAGGTGGGGTGGAGAGTTGCTACTACTGTTATCTAGTGGGTAGAGGGCTAGGATGCTCTGAAACATCCTATAATGCACAGGACACCCTCCACACACACACACACACACACACACACACACACACACACACACACAACCAAGAATTAGCTAATACATCAACAGTTGAAAAAAGCCTGTGTTACAGGAAAACTGATACATATCCCTTTTCCCTAATAAGTTTATAAGAGAAACAAGGTCATTGACTTTCTGAGCCATACAGTTGAAAAAGAAAAAAATAAGTTAATGAATAAACAAATAAGCAAGATAATTGCAGCTTGTGGTGCACACTGGAAAGGAAATAAATGGATTAACATTAGAGGATAACTGGGTAACCAGGAGACACTTCAGATAATAGAGTCAAGGAAGCCCTCCCTTCCAGAGGAGATTAGGATATTTTTGTCAGCAGATAAAGTGTTAGTTGCTCATTCATGTCCAGTTCTTTGCAACCCCATGGACTGTAGCCCACCAGGCTCCTCTGTCCACGGGATTCTTCACGAAAGAATACTGGAGTGGGTTGCCATTTTCTTCTCCAGGGGAACTTCCTGACCCAGGGATTGAATCTGGGTCTTCCACATTGCAGGTGGATTCTTAACCATCTCAGCCACCAGAGAAGCCTGTCAGCAGGTAACAAACTCCCAATTCAAGCTGACTTAAACTGTAAGGAAATGTATGGTTCATGGAACTCAAAGCAGAGGTGGGTGGGTTTTGGGGTTGGCTTAGGTCTCTGCTTCCAATGTCTATCCAACTCCACACTGCAGCTTCCTTTTGAGGATGGTAACATCACGGTGATGTCATAACCTCACAAGATTGTGCCTGGAGGAAATAGGAGGAGGTGGAGGGCACAAAGATGGATAGCGGCAGAGAGGTAAGGCTCCCATCCCTACTATCTTTCTTCTTTAAAAATTATTTATTTGGCTGTGCTGGGTCTTGGTTGCAGCATGTAGAATCTTTGGTTGTGGCATGCGCACTCTTATTTTTGGCATGCAGAATCCAGGTCCCCAAACAGGTATCAAACCCCAGCACCCTGCACTGGGAGTATGAAGTCTTAGCCACTGGACCACCAGGGAAGTCCCCCCATCTCTATTTTCTAAGTGATGGTACTGAGAGTCACCTTGTTGGACTGAGTAGGTCACCTGCCTACCACTGAACCAATGACTGTGGTTGAGAGGAATGAATGTGCTGATTAGCTCAAGCCAAATAGTGACTACCCTCTGGTGCCAGGGTCACCTTAATAACTAAACAAACACTGGGTATTCCTTGGGGAAGGGTGATATGCTTATAGGTTGGCATTCAGGAAATTCTGTGGGAGATGAGATTTATACTGAGCCTTGAAGAGTGAGAAGGAGCTGGCCTAGCCAGGAACCTGAGGAAGAGATTTTTAGACTAGACAAGCACAGAATCTTCCAGGTCGGGTGAAAGGCCATGTGTGCTCCAGGGGAACCGGGTCTCAGTGAGCTTGGAGGGACAGATATGAGCATTATCCCATGATTTAAGTTTTAGATTCACCACATTTGTTATAAAATATGATGATCCTTTGTAGGTTAGAGGAAAAAAAAACACATATAGTCTTGGTTTTCTTCAGGATTTTTCCATGTATTTCTATTTTTAGATGACCTAACATGACTTAGTTCAGTTCAGTTCAGTTGCTCAGTCGTGTCCGACTCTTTGAGACCCCATGGACTGCAGCACACCAGGCTTCCCTGTCCATCACCAACTCCTGGAGTTTACTCAAACTCATGTGCATCAAGTCAGTGATGCCATCCAGCCATCTCATCCTCTGTCGTCCCCTTCTCCTCCTGCCCCCAAACCCTCCCAGCATCAGGGTCTTTTCAAATGAGTCAGCTCTTCGCATCAGGTGGCCAAAGTATTGGAGTGTTAGCTTCAACATCAGTCCTTCCAATGAACACCCAGGACTGATCTCCTTTGCTGCTGCTAAGTCGCTTCAGTCGTGTCCGATCTCCTTTAGGATGGACTTAAAAACAAGACAAAATAGAATCTATGAGTACCAATTAATTTTTAAAGAATAAAGTTCAAGTTAATGTATGAGAAGGAAAAAAAAAAAAACTCTTTAGAGAGCAGATACTGAAAGAGACTGAAATGGACAAGATTTCAGGTACTGACATTACAGAGAAGCTTTACCAAAGGCACCCTGATTTAGAACAACTTTGATACTTCTATAACCTCCAGCACCCAGCACCTCGCTGAACACAGAGGAGATCACAACATACTGGCTCACATCAAAAGCTGAAAGTCATGAGCACTTTCATGTATATTATTCTGTCTATACATCCACTCTTTGTCCATCTCTTCCTTCCTTCCTTTCAAGCAAGTCTGTCACAGCCCTTTACGTCTACTGCACATTATCTTTTGACATTTTAATTTGGGCTTTCCTTTTCTTAACGCCCGAATTTTTGTTTAATCTTTTTTTTTTGGCTATGTGGCATAACATGTGATATCCTAGTCCCCTGACCAGTGATAGAACCCATGCCCCCTGCATTGGAAGCACCGAGTCTTATCCATTGGACTGCCAAGGATGTCCTCGTCATTGTTCCTCTTTGGGAGCTGTTTCTGCTTCCAGGTTTGAAAACCGTCTTTGTTCTTTAAGACACATATTGGGGAAAAACCCAGTAACTGCAGTGGTAGCCACCACACTTAGGATAAAGTCACCTTCATCCCCTGTTTACCTCTGGATCCACAGTGAGACAGCAATCTGTTGGGATTACTTTTATTTGGTTTCATTCTAAAATTTCTCACACCATAATAGTAATAGTGTGAGAAATTGTATATATATATATAAAACATAATAAATCAAAATAAATAAAATACAGTGAGGTAATAAAAATGATAAGGATTTCAAGCATGTCATAAATGCATCATTAGATAATACATATGATGGTTCATATGGCCCCTACTCATTCACCTGTTCCAATAAATAAATAAGTGGACTGATTAAATACAAGAGGGCTATACAAATGTACAACTCAGCATCAACAGTATGAGCTGAGCTCAAAGTTCTGGCACTTGCTTTTCTTGAACAGTATTACTACTACACGGAGAAGGCAATGGCAAGCCACTCCAGTAGGCTTGCCTAGGAAATTCCATGGACGGTTAAGCCTGGTAGGCTGCAGTCCGTGGGGTTGCTACCAGTCAGACAGGACTGATCGACTTCACTTTCACTTTCACGCATTGGAGAAGGAAATGACAACCCATCCCAGTGTTCTCGCCTGGAGAATCCCAGGGAAGGGGGCGCTTGGTGGGCTGCCGTCTACAGGGTTGCACAGAGTCAGACATGCCTGAAGCGACTTAGCAGCACCAGCATTACTACTACAACTTTCTGAATATCTGAGCTTCCCTGGTGGCTCAATGGTAAAGAATCCATCTGTCAGTGCAGAAGAAAAGGATTGGGAAGATCCTTTGGAGAAGAAAAGACAGCCCACTCCAACATTCTTACCATGGGAAACCCCATGGACAGAGGAGCCTGACAGGCTACAAAATTGTTAGATAAGAGGTAGGGACTAAGCAACAACAACTGAGTATCTATTACCAAATTAATGCTTTGTTTATATCTAACCCTTCCAAACTCCCAAAATGATAGGTATATGTCCATTTTACCCATATTGAAACTGAAGCCCAAGGGAGAATATGAAGAATATTAAATGAAAATCAAGCAATAATGACCTATGTTTAGTGCTTTAGACGTCCTTTCAATCATTACACATACCCTGTGGGGTGGGGCACAGGAAGGCTTAGTAATTATCTCAAGGTCATAGAGCTAGCAAATTATTGAGAAATATATATGGCCAGGATTCACACCCATAAAATCTACCTTCAGGAGGCCTGGCGGTCTTATAAACTGTATTATAAAACATATCAGTATTGTCCCAGGATTTGAACTTGATCCAAATTCTTCTGGCTCCAGAGACCTAGAACTGTTCCTTTCTCTTTTCTGCACAACAGTTTCCTCATATAAATGTGGGAAGCAGACCAAAAAAAAAAAAACAACCCAAAACTCAAAGTTCTATTTCTGTTCAAAAGTGCTATGATTCCAGGGGAAAAAAATTTGGTGGGGCGGGGGGCAGGACATGTGGCAAGAGGGATCTTAGTTCCCTGATCAGGGATAGAACCCGTGCCCCCTGCAGTGGAACAGGGAAGTCTTTAACTATTGGACAGCCGAGAAAGTCCCCATGGATTTCAATAAAAGGTTTTGATATGCAGAAAAAAAAAAGAAAAAAAAAAGCAGGGGTAGAGGACAAAAATAACAAAAAATAAATACAGCTAACTATACTTTCAAATTTATGAATACAATCACCTTTACTAAATTCTTCCCATCTTCAAGGTGAGTTAACTGAAGCATGTAACATTATCTAGCTTGTCTGAGCCAACGGGTACAATTGACTTCATTTGTAAGGTAAACCTGGCCTTCTAGTCTTGTCTCTAGAGGACCGCCAGACTGTTCTTGATTTTTTTTTTTTTTTAAATTAGAGGATAATTGCTTTACAACGTTGCATTGGTTTCTGCCAAACAAGGTGAATAGGTGTAAGATTATATATATCCTTCCCGCTGCCCTAGACTGCCTTACTCTTAATTTTTCTAACTTTAGGTCTAAATTTCTATTTCATATATCTTTATGTATCTGAGAGTCGGCAAAGAGCAAACTTAAAAAAGACACCGAACGGTATAAAAGATTCGATAATAGCAGTCAACTGCCACCCCCCCCCATTTTTAATGCTCATTTTCTAATAAAAAATAAGTAATAGGGATATAGCTTTTCAGGGAAAGAAACAAAAGCTGTTTCAGACCAAGCGAAAAGCAAAACGTATCATTTTGGCTTGGGAGTGGCAGGGCAGAATAATGTCTGTTCAAGTCAGATGGAGCAAAATTAAGCAGAAAGTGGTACCACAGATATCTTTCCAAATTACGCCACACCTAAAATTCGCTTACAGAAAGTAAAACGAGAACGCTGACATTTTATTCCACAAAAGAATATCCTGCCGCTGATGAATTCAAGAGCATTTAACACAAATTCTAGGATTGTTACTAGAAGTTGAAACGGAAATTCCTTCTTCTAATTCATAATTCACCAGCTGTGGCGTAATCAAGACAATAATAGAAGCGGATACCGAACAAGCACGCAAACAAAACTACGCTGTAGCTGGAGAAAGCGCGCAAGAGCAGCAGAGAAACACGGCCTCTCCCGAAAGCCTCCCAAGACAAAGCCGGCTCCCAGCACGCACCACGGCCAGGACTACACATCCCAGCATGCAAGGCGACACTGACACCCAGCTGGACTACGGTTCCCGACATGCTCTGTGACAGCTGGCCAGCCTCCCCAGCCTACGGGGGTCTCGGGTCTCCGCAGAAGTGGGGAGGGGGGGGTGTGTCTCCGGCACCTGAGCCTCCTCTCCCAATCTAAGGGTCAGACACCATCGCCCACTAGTACATTACGAAGATTACGATTTTTTCGAGTTATTCTTCGTTGCCCATTTTATTAGGACGGCAAAGAGCCTCTAGGTAGGGCGGGCGGGGGCGTAGGCGGGTCAGCCTGGCCAGCTTCAGCCAATAGGGCGGGATGGCTTTCTGGCTGCCATGGCAACGGCGGTCGTCCCCAGAGGGACCAGCCACTCATTGGGTAGAATCTTTCGAGAAGGCTCGAGAAGAAGGAAGCGGAAGTAGCACGTGGAGGGGCCGGTGGAGGCGCCTGTGAGTAAATGCCGCAGATTCTGGAAAGTTCCGATCAGTGCGATACATAAGGCTGAGGCTCTGGGACCTCCCCTTCTGGGTCGGTACTTCAGCGGCGCGCCGGTGAGCGGGCGGCGGAAGATCCGGGCCGGCAGCCGGAGCTGCGGAGCGACTCGCGGACACCGAGCGCCGCCTTCTCCTGTGGGTACTGCTCTACGAACCAGCACTGTCCCAGGGAAGCCGGAGGCGCCAGACCGGCAGACTGCCCGTGTGTCCGTCCGTCCGCGTGACAGGAGCGGACCCCACGGGAGCCGAGCGCGGCCGGGGCAGGAAGCGGCGTCCAGGAGGACGCAGACCCAGACTCCTACCAAGGAGAGGCGGAGGCGGACCGAGAGCCGGCCATGTCGGTGGTGGGTCTGGACGTGGGCTCGCAGAGCTGCTATATCGCGGTGGCCCGGGCAGGGGGCATCGAGACCATCGCCAACGAGTTCAGCGACCGATGCACCCCGTGAGTGGGAGCCTGGTGGCGGGGGGCAGCCGGCGGGGGCTGGGGATCCCGGGGAACCAAGGCTTGCGGCTGGCCGCGGAACGCCGGCGGCGAACGGAGCGCAGTGTTGGGAGCGGTGCCCCCCTCCGTGGGGATCGGGATGCGGGCTGCCTGGCCGCCGGGTAGGGAAGGGCGCCTGCAGCCGCATATCGGAGAGTGGGTGTCTCTGGGATTCGCGGGGGCCAAGAGAAGCCCGAGAATCGAGTCTCCCCGGGGTGGTCACTTCGGGCGGGCTTCCTCCTGGGAGCCGGTCGGGGGCCAAGCCGGAGACTTGGCTCCCTTTCCTTGGCGAGATGTCTCTGCCAGCTCCTTCCGCGGCCGCCCCCGTTTCCCCACCCGGCTTCTCGGAGCTGGCTGAGCCGCCCCCAGCTCGTCCCCCTTCTCTAGCCTGTCTTTGCGCACCGCAGAGCTGGGGCTGCCGAGCCTTTTCTTCCGCATTGTGAATCTCGAAATGAGCTGGAAGCTTCCAGAGCCTGTATGCTGCTGCTTGTGTTGTGAGCCAGTGGATTGTTGTTAGCGACCACAGACTCACTGCTATGATAGATGAGTGTATCTTCTTACTCACGCTTGGATCATTCGTGGAAGATGTAAAAGACGTTTTTGCTCGTTTATGAAAGCCATTATAGAGGAATTGTGTTCTAGTTTTTTTTTTTTTTTAATTTTGCACAGCTTAAATAAGGAGAGAAAAATAAAAATTCCACACTTGCACACTAGAACTGGATGTTGTCACTGAATTAAACGGTATATTCGACAGCGGCATGGGGTGGGCAAAGGGTAACGTTTTAAAAAGCAACTTTTTTTTGAGAGGGTCTTAATTTCTGAATATAATGTATAAAGAATGAAGCATTGAGCCCAGAGATGAAATGACTGGGCTTCTATCAATATTTGAGTGCAGATGAACATTTATGAAAGTGAATGTAAATGAGAAAATACCCAAACAGAGACAGTGTCAGTACCAGTGGGAAGACTTATTCCCTAAGCATTTCATGCATCAACCTTTTTATAAATCTACAGTCTTTTCTTTAGCTGTGCCAACGTCTGATTGTATAGAAAGGAAAAAGACAGAATCTCAGGTTTTCATGCCTAGGGACAGTTTATATCTTTGTTCTCTTTCGTCCAATAAAAGGAAGAAAAGCTATTGTAGGAAAAAATTGTATTTGTGGTTATAGAGATCACTGTGAAACTAAAGATGACAGGTGTGTCTCTCAAAAAATACAAGCGGAGAGCAGTATTGGAGTTTAATATTTTATACGATAGATGTTTGACTCAACTGCGTTGGCTACTATTAATTTGTTTGGTGTAATTAATTTTATTCTCTCCTTGGAAAATGAGTAAATTCGTCGGGCAACTGTATGTTTACTTTGAGTTGGGGGTGACTGTTTTTGGAAGGTATTTTAAAGGTCTAGCCTTTGCTCCAACAGTTCTCTGGCTTTTTGGAGGCTATTTAGCACCTGCTCAGATAATTTAGGTCTGAGATGTCTCTATTATAGCAAACTTGAATTTGATTCGGCTTGGTATTTAATGCCCTCAATGTATTCCCATTTTGCTCGTATGGCACTGTTACTCTCTTTCTGCCTTCTAATCTGAAACCTAATTCACTTCCATCCTTCTGACAAGACTCTTGTGTTTGTCTCTGCTCTCTGCTGCCATTCTGTTCCCACTGCTCTGAAGGCTATTTCACAGTTACAAGTCACTTCATATCTTAAAAGCTGACTTAAAACGTAACTGATTATTCAGTCGTTTTGCTAAGCATTTATACTTGGTTCTGTTGTGGTACTTGCTCTGCATCATTTTTACTTGACTTGCTCAAGTAGAGTCTTCTGTATAGGACCTTCTTTTGTGCTTTTAAATTCTGGAAGCATAATTTAGGCCCACTTGTTTCTCGTTATATAAAAATTTTCTAAAGAGTCAGATGGTCTGTTAGAACAGCAGTAGGTAGGATAGTGATGTTTAGGTTTCTATGAAGTTGGTGACTGCCATATTTTTGTCAGTGGTGTCTAGGACCAAGTTAATAATACACTTTAACTGTTGAAAACATTTTCAGAGTTAATGTCCACTTGCTAATGATTCGGGCCTGGAGAATTATGCTGGTACTTGTGCTCTAGGAAAATGTCCTCTGAGCCTTGAGCAGTCTGGAGTGGGAGCTGGGGTTGGAGTGGTGGGAGTATGGCTGCCACCTAGATAGGATTCTCAGAGTAGCAGTTAAGTTGGGCCCTCAGAGTAGCTGACCAAAGCTGTAGACTCCAAACTTGTGCTAAATTGTGTCCCCCTTGCCTAAGAATAGAATTATGTTTAAAAAAAAAAATCTACATGTATGCTTCTTTACATTTGTGAAACATGGGTTTTTTTCACCTTTTCTAGATCAGTCATATCATTTGGATCGAAAAACAGAACAATTGGAGTTGCAGCCAAAAATCAGGTATGTTCAAGAGGATTCTGACCATTTTTGAAAGAAGTTTTAAAAGTGAAATCTCAGAACCATACAAGAATATGACATGCCTAAGCCTATGTGTTTTTGAGTTTGTGGGCTGTAATGCAAGTATTTCTCATGAGCCCTTGCATGTGTGCTCACTCGCTCAGTCGTGTCCTGCTCTTTGCAACTCCATCAACTGTGGCCGGTCAGGCTTCTGTGTCTATGGAATTTTCCAAGCAAGAATATTGGAGTGGGTTGCCATACTCCACTTATGAACCCAACCCTTACATCCCTATTTTCCTTTTCTCTTCCTTTTTTTTTAATTTGAATAAGATATACTTTAACTCCCTAATCTTCCAACCTTAGTTTTTAATGTGTATCCTATTTTTAAGACATTTGATTTTTTAAAATGAGATACATGAAATTCTTTCATGTGAAGTTTCTCATGATACTCATTTAAGAGTTAAAGATTCCTTTTATAGAAGGAACTTCTAAGAAGTTCTGTTGTTTAAGAGCATTTTCAAGTTAGTAATTAAGGAGAACTAGTTGTCTAGGCCTCTGGTGTCCTATAGAGTAGCCATTAAATACAGTTCTTGAACACTTGAGATGTGCCTAATCGGATTAAAATGTAAAGTATGAAATACATGCAACTTTGAAGGCTTAAAATGAAATAAAAAAGAAAACCATCTCATCAGTTTTCTACAATGAGTACATGTTGAAATGACAGTATTTTAGATATATTAGGCTAAATAAGTTATTGGAATTAATTTTACTTATTAAGAGGACTTGACAATTTACCTATGGGACTCCCATTTAGGGCTCACATTATAACTTGAATTTTAGGGGTTGGGGAGAAAAAATAAATATGAAAATCTAAGAAAGGGACTGAAAGCAGTCCTATATATGTAAACATACCAAAGTAAACATACTCTTAGACCTTAAATCCACACAAGGTTATATATACATCAGATTTACATAATTAAAATAAGGTTGAAAAAATTCTTTTAAATACAAAAAATAGTACTGCTACAAAGGAAACAAAACTCCTGGAATTCTGTGTCATGGCTAGTTGGAAGAGAGAAACCAGAAAAAAGACAAAGCAGGGAGAGAAATGGGCATGCCACTCAGAGTGACCTACTCAGAAGGGAGAGCCTGGTGAGGTAACAGCCTCATGACTGGCTGTAGAGAAGACTCACATCCCAGCCCTGAGAGCCGCTGCACTGTTGTTACACAAGGAGAATCCACTGAGGCTTTGATCTAGCCTGTAGGGTACTAGACATCTGTCATCTCAGTTCCAGAATCACAAGGAGTGTTAGTACATAAACATTGTTGGAAATATTCCTTATTATTTGAAAGCTAGTGTTGCCAAGCTGTATTTTTTCCCCTTTATAAGAAGTAGATCAGAGAGAGAAGTAAACAGTGAACTGTTCTGCTGTTTTCAAACTAGTTACTTTAGAAGCCTTAGTTTTTCATCTTTTATTGTAATTATGTTGTGCTTTAAATAAGGTTCCCACTGCTGACATCTTTGAGTGAAGTATGCTATCAAGTGTGACGTTTGTATACCCAGAACCTAAGCATCAAAAATACCTACCAGCAGTTGAAAGCATTTCCTCATACGGAAACTGTTTGAATTATCCTTGCCTTTTCAGAATCCAGAGTGCTCAGCCTTATACCATGGAACTGCTGGTCTATCCTCACCTTTTCTGATTTTTGGTATAGTTATTAATATTCCATGCTATTGATATGAAAAGTAGCAATCCATACATTTTGTGGCTCAGAATAACTTATCCTGGCCACTTAGCGACTTAATAGACTATAACAGTTAACTCGTTTTTAGAAAAATGTGATTGGACTATAGAGCTTTCTAGTTACCCTTTTTCAGTTATTTGTTAGGTATAAAACAAGTTCAGTGGGAGAAAAGGAATGAAATGAAGTGATACATAAAGTTCTTGGGGCTTGTTCGGAGTTTTAGTTGATAGTTTCATTACCTTTGAGTTCATCTTGCAGATTTGGAAGCCTGTGTGTATATTCTTCTCACTGCTTCCTTCCTGGCATTTCTGTAGGAAGAGGAGAGAAAATAAAGTGTATTCATTGGTGGAGAAATTCAGGGCTCTTGGGCAAGTTACTTATATCCTGGTGATTTGAGTTAAACAAGTGACTTGCTTTTTAATTGCTGTAACTAGTGATAGATGTTGAAATTAGAATTTATTTTTTTTTTTTTCCAGCAAATCACTCACGCAAACAATACAGTGTCTAATTTTAAGAGGTTTCATGGCCGAGCATTCAATGACCCCTTCATTCAAAAGGAGAAGGAAAACTTAAGTTATGATCTGGTTCCAATGAAAAATGGTGGAGTTGGAATAAAGGTAATTTAATTGAACAACATTAGATTCCTTACTAAGAAACTGTTCAGTTCATCTACAGAGAAAAGTACTTAATTCTTAACAAGTATTTAACTCGGTTTCTATAATTGGACATGGTGGTCTTTTATTTTTTATCTGATTTTTCTTAAACTATGGGTCTACGTTTAAATCATCCTTGAAGAATTACTCGGATGGTATATACTGCTATAAAATTTAGTTTGTGTTTCTTATAACATCTTGGCAATTAGAAAAATTTAGAATTTCTGGTGTCTAAAGAAATCTAAATTGTGTTGTCGTATGAAAGCAGTCTGTTCCACTGTAGCTCATTTGCAGTTGTTTGGAGAGCTCTGGTGTAATACAAGCAGAAACCTTTTTTTAAACTACAGAGGCATTCCTGACTTATGATCTACACAAAATCATATTTGTCTCCATGATTCATCTCTTCAGTGAGATTGGAACTTCACTGCTGTCTATAGTGCTTGATCTAGTACTTGGGGTAGGGGAAAACATGCCCCAGCTTCGTTTCTCCTCTTCATCTCTGGGGAAGAATATTTCTTTTTTCCTTCTGCTTTGCTTTCCTATCCACTTTTCTCTCTCCTTTTCCCTTTCCTCCTTTAAAACAGCCCAAACAATAAAGGTTTTCTGGAAGAGAATATGTAATAGTGTTTGGAAGTTAATATTAGTAGCATGTAGCTTTAAGGACTGCAGTGATGAGAGCATTTTCTTTCCTCAACGCAGGTGATGTACATGGATGAAGAGCATCTGTTCAGTGTGGAGCAGATCACAGCCATGCTGTTGACCAAGTTAAAAGAAACTGCTGAAAACAACCTCAAGAAGCCAGTAACAGATTGTGTTATTTCAGTAAGTAGAATTCAGCAAGGCAATGTGTGTTATTTTAATTTGCCTTCTTCATGTTACTTTTTAGTATTAAATGTGTGAAAGCTGTTCTCCTACCAGAGATCAGAATTCTGCTGGACTGTATCACTGCAGTGTTTAGAAGCATCGCAGGGTAGGTTTGAATGCTGTCTTTAGCCAGAAGTTGCAAAGTTTTTTGCATGGTGGTGCATATCAAAATCTTCTGTTGGGCTTTTTGAAAATATAGGTTAGTTGATCAAATTGGAGGATGTTCTAAAGTTAGTTACTGTATTGAGAGACAGTTGTATATGTCCATGAGAGATTTCACCCACACATGAGAACCAGTGAGTTCTTGGTGAGCAGTAGTTTTAACTAGGGACTTCCCTGGCAGTCAGTGGTTTTGATTTCATCTTCCAGTGCAGGGGGTGCAGATTTGTTGTTCTAAGATCCTACATGCCTAAAGGCCAGAAAGCCAAAACCTAAAACAGAAGCAGTACTGTAACAGAGTCAATAAAGACTTTAAAAATGGTCTACATCACTCAAAAAAGATTTCATGCCTTAAATGTTTTTGAACTGCTAGCAAAATTTTATCAAGTCTTCCAATATATACTTCACAAATGGTGATATACCTGATGGTCAATAAAGATGTCCAATAAATGGAAAAATTATGGGGTAATGTACTCTGAAAAGAGAACTTACCGTTTGACCTGAATCTGTAACTTACTTATTCCTCAGGGTTAGAATTTTTATATGGTGAAAATCAGAAGTTTATTATGATAAAGATTAAATGACTTCAAGGTTCTTATATCCTTAAATTACTAGGATTCTAAATCTGTATTCTCTAGTATGCTAGCCAGTGGCCACACATGGCTTCTGAGCACTTGACAAGGAGCTAGTCAAAACCAAGATGTGCTGTATGCATAAAATACACACCAGGTTTTGAAGAGTTAATATAAAATAAAGAATATGAAATATTTTGGATATGTTGGGTTAAATAGAATATTTTATTAAAATAAAAAATAAAAATGGTCCACATAAAAAATATCTTAAAAAAAAAAGAAGACTGTAACCAACCAGTAGTGACAGAACCCAGGTTTTTAGCATTGGTAAACTCACTACTTTCAATGGACAGTTGATAATTAAGTTATTCAGGAGGATTTGCAGTGGACAGGAACCATCTTTTATTGGCAGGGTGACCTGCCCAGACCCATCAGGAGCCTTTATGGTCATGCACCTTGGGATATGAGAGAATCCTGAGGTAAGAGAGGCAGAAAGGCTGAAGTTTGTTCTACTAAAGGAATATCTTGGAGAAATGCTGTTAAAGAGGGGCTTCCCAGGTGGCGCTAGTGGTAAAGAACCCGCCAGCTAATGCACGATACGTAAGAGACGTGGGTTCAGTCCCTGGGTCGGGAAGATCCCCTGGAGGAGGGCATGGCAACCCACTCCAGTATCCTTGCCTGGAGACTCCCATGGACAGAGGAGGTTGGCAGGCTCCCTCAACAGCATCACACAGAGTCGGACATGACTGAAGTGACTTGGCACAAAGTGCAAGTTTAAAGTCAGTGGTCCTTCCTCCTCCCCCACTTCCCTTTAAATAACCTCATATGGAAAACTGCCGAAAGAAGGGTTCTGACTGGAAAGGTGAGCAGAGACCCACCTTTGCTCTTGGTGCTCTTTCCGAAGCATTTATAGATACTTAGGGATAAAATGTAGAAGCTCCTGTACCAAGTTTTTTATTAGGTACTTTCCAGTAGTGATTATGTGAATGTATTATTAGATGATGTTCTGGAAGAATGTGCTAGTTAAAATGGTGTCCTAGAAAGTGATCAGAAGAGTTCATCTAGGTAGAAGACAGCACCATTAGAAACTATCCCCTTGAGCTGCTTTTTGTTCTTCCTCTTAAAAAAATCAACAGGCTTTGACAAAAAAAAGTTTCATTTTTGTAATCTAAATAGGTCTGCTGAATTAAAAGGTACCCCATCTACTAATGTTTAAATCCAACAAATAGCAAACCAAAGGGCAGTGGCTAGGATTAACTTTGTATTACCTTTAAATTCCTGTAGTCTTTATAGTGTAATTACATTTAATGATGACTTACAGAATAAATTTCCAAATGTTAGTAGAAATATGACCACTTTAGAAGTAGTATTTCTTTCCACTTAAATGTAAAACTTTGTTAGATTTAAAGAACTGGTAATATATCTTATGAATATCTTGATTAGTTTTTATTTCAGATTAAAATTTGGTTATAATAAACTTGATACTTAAAATTTTAGGGCAGTGTTCTCAAAAGTGGTTACTGTTTCTTAAAAGAACTTACCAGAAACTTAATCTAAAGTCTTTCTTCTGTTTCATGACATGGCTAGGCACCTGTTTAGCTGGACTGTTGTGAGTTGATCACTTGTGGTTGTGAGGGATTTGTATGTATTTTGGTTTTCTAGGTAAGTTAAATTTTTTTCCCTTCTTGTTTGCAGGTCCCCTCTTTCTTCACAGATGCTGAGAGGCGATCTGTCTTAGATGCTGCACAGATTGTTGGCTTAAACTGCTTAAGACTCATGAATGACATGACAGCTGGTAAGAAAAAACTGTATTTGTGTAAAAGTTAACATACTGTTGAAACTAAAGTTAAGATACATGTGGTCCTGTTATCAAACACTTCCATGTAGAAATATCACCTATTAAAAACCTTAGATTTGAAAGCAAAAGTTCTAGTCTTTCAGATGCTTGTTTTAATCAGAAGTTGGAACTTTGTCAAATGGGTGAATCTGTTTTCATTAGGAAACACTTGTGTATATTGTTTAATCTTTTGAATTAGTTGTGTTGGGTTTTTTATTTCCTTATATTGTTTTTATAATTGAGAAACAAGTTTTCCACAACCTTATTATGGGGTTTTAGAACTACCCTGAGTGTTGATTTAGTGGAAAATTTTTTTTCCCCTCATGTTTCCCAATTGTTGGTGGTTGGGAGTCGGTCATTGCTTTTACGTCAGATATTGATTTAAGCCGTGCCGTTTGCTAGGCACTTTGCTAGGAATAAGGCGATGGGGGGCAAAGTACTCAGTAGCACATGTGTCAGTTAATTGTGGTTAGGGTGGACCCAAAGTCAGTTACACCTTAGTGTATTCAAGCAAAGCAAATAGGACTTTGTTTAGCATATTTTTAATAGATATTTTAAGGATTCTTAAAGTATTGATAAAGGTGTGTTCTTGAGTATCCACAGTGGTTTCAAAATTCAGAAAAAGCAAACCATAGATTGTTTAAGGTAGATCAGTTATTTGCCTTGAATCCAGTTGGTAGGAACGTAGTTGCTATAGTTATATATTAAATTCTTAAATTTTTTTGGATAAGCCATCTCCTAGCAGGTTGTGGTTCAAATGTAAGTACTTTGTAATGAGTCTGATATTGTCTATGTGTGGTTTACATGCCATTGTTTTTGTATTACATTTGTCTTCTCTGTCACATCTCTTTCATACATTTAAAAGTGATGGAACATTGTTCTAAAATCAGAAAGGGATGAAGTATGAAGTCAGATATAAAAGAAATGTGTTCACCTTTAATTGGTTGAAGTATAGTCAGGTTCCCTGCATGTGTAATTATATTGGTAACTATGAAATTACTGAAAGAATGTGAACCAAAGTATTGAAACTTACTAATTTCCTTTTAGTTGCTTTGAATTATGGAATTTATAAGCAGGATCTCCCAAGCCTGGATGAGAAACCTCGAATAGTGGTTTTTGTTGATATGGGGCATTCAGCTTTTCAAGTCTCTGCCTGTGCCTTTAACAAGGGAAAATTGAAGGTAAGGTCATAAATTGGAACTAAGTGACCCGGATATTAATGTGTGACAATTGTTGTTGCTTTAAGCTACTGAGCTTCTTGGGTAATGAAGAGTTTGGGATAAAGCTGTTAACAGAATTGTTCCTAAGGTTGATCTCCAAATACAATGCAGTTGTCTTAGAATACTCTTTAATTGTTCTTGCTTAGGGAAAAAAAACTTTCTAAGATTATCTTCTATGTAATCATTAGAATTAAAAATATAGAGATGTAGCATTTCATTTGGATTTTATAGTGACATATACCCTAATTGACTTGGGTTTCATGTTGTAGTTTAAATAGAAATTTTGAGCCTATTAGTCTTTGATTGAGTTAGCATTGTATAAGTTTCTGGTTATAAATACGATTGGAAATAACCATATTATTTGTCGTTTTAACTACTTTAGGTGCTGGGAACAGCTTTTGATCCTTTCTTAGGAGGAAAAAACTTTGATGCAAAGTTAGTGGAGCATTTTTGTGCAGAATTTAAAACTAAGTACAAGTTGGATGCAAAATCCAAAATTCGAGCACTCCTTCGTCTGTATCAGGAGTGTGAAAAATTGAAAAAGCTGATGAGCTCTAACAGCACAGACCTACCACTGAACATCGAGTGCTTCATGAATGACAAAGACGTGTCCGGAAAGATGAACAGGTGTGTCTCAAATTCTGACAAATTAAATAGAAGGAACTTCTTGCTGAAACCGTAGTCCGGGTGTCAGTTCCAATTGTGGTCTTCTGAGTCTTGGCCCACATTTCAAGACTGTACTACCTGAATGACTGTCAACATCATTAGAATTAGAATTGCTTCTGCAAAGAGGGTTTTTAAGAAGATCTGTGCCAAGTGTTCTCATAGTGAAGTCTTTTTAGTATTATTTTTGGGCCAGTGATTGAAAAATGTTTTCATTCACAGAAATGTTTTGAAGTGAATGATTAAGTAATGAAAATGGGATCACATAAAACATTAAGGACTAAAAATGGAAATCTTAATATAAAAGTGATTTCTTCTCTAGTTACTAATTTTTCTTTTCATTGTCCCTTCTGCTTCTGGATTTTGTATATTTTTAGGGAAAAAAATTATGAATTATGGTATGGCTAAACCTGGCCCATGTGGAATTCAGGGTGTCTGAGAAGAAAAAAGTCTGTTGAGTTGATAAGGAAATATTCTGCCCTACTTTTTAAATAATTCTTAAGATCAGTTTTCCTAATGTTTTCCTCTTAACTGCCAAGGGCACAATTTGAAGAGCTCTGTGCTGACTTACTGCAGAAGATAGAAGTTCCCCTTTATTTGCTGATGGAACAAACTCAGCTCAAAGTAGAGGATGTGAGTGCTGTTGAGATAGTTGGAGGCACTACACGAATTCCAGCCGTGAAAGAAAAAATCGCCAAATTCTTTGGAAAAGATGTCAGCACAACGCTCAATGCAGATGAAGCAGTGGCCAGAGGGTGTGCACTGCAGGTACTGTCTTCGCATCTCCTCTGGGAGTCATTCCTCAAACCACTTCCGCTTTATCTCATCCTGGCAGAGTCCCGTGCCCAGTTAGACACCACCAGGGAGTTGCTTTCCAATAAATCAATAAGGCTGTGAGGACACAAGGATTTTCCAGTATTGGAAGATTTGTTATATTATTTATCTTTTTATCTAGTGAATGCTACTATTATTTATCTTTATATCTAGTGTTTATATGATAAATACTTTATGAATAAGACATATGTATACACTGTAAGCAGTTTTGAATTTGAACCTACCCGTCCTATTTGAATTGATCTTTATGTTAGAAGCTGAGTGAAATTTTTCATGTGCTCATGATAATCTCTTTTTCTTTTTCTTATTTAAGTGTGCAATCCTTTCCCCAGCATTTAAAGTTAGAGAATTTTCTGTCACTGATGCAGTTCCTTTCCCAATATCTCTGGTCTGGAGCCACGATTCAGAAGATGCTGAAGGGTAAGTAGGAGAAAATAATGTTCAGATACTTGGTTTTAATAAATATTAAAAAAATGAAAGTATGACATTCATGGTAGTGTTTGATTAACTGAGATCTTTTAGCAATCAAACTTAGCAAAATACTTCTCTCATTTTGGGTTGTAAATGGTGATAAAACTTTTAGATTGCGTTGTTTGTGGAGCACAGTGAGCTTGAACCCTTGAAGTACTGAGTACCTTTGCTTTCCTCTTAGTGTCCATGAAGTGTTCAGTAGAAACCACGCTGCTCCTTTCTCCAAAGTTCTCACGTTCTTAAGAAGTGGGCCTTTTGAGCTGGAAGCTTTCTATTCCGATCCTCAAGGAGTTCCATATCCGGAAGCAAAAATAGGTAAGCAATTAATTGTATTTATTCTTTTGAAGATTTAGTGTACCAGCTTAAACACTTTGCTCTTAGCAGTGTTGAGTAGCATGCCATGAAAACGTGCAGTGGAACATAATTGAAGATGTGAGGACGGTTTCAGTTTGGAATAATGAAGATGGGGAAGTCTCTTCTTTATTGATGACTAAACTGGCCTAAAGAGATGAAATGACTTGTGTGTGTGTAGGGACACTTGAGTATTTTTCCTTTTCTGATACAGTCTGTACTTGAAGATTATCACCTACTTTTAGTATTAACCTTTCCTCTGGGTGAAATGTTACTTGCCGAACCTTACTTCCAGTTTAAAACCTGGCTTGGAAACCGTTGTAACTATCTCCGAAAGGTACCTTTGTGTTGTAGTCTTTTTTTAAAAAGAAATCTATTTTTTGGGTACATTTTTCTTTGAGAAGTTGACGCTGTCCATCTATTTTGGCCCAAAGTAACACTGAAAATCTGTGGGAGACCTACAGGCATCTTCTTATATCTCTTTTTCCCAAGTAAAATGCTAGTATTGCTAGATCTTGTTGGGACTCGCCTTTGCCCAGCGCTGTTTCATAGTGGAATTGTTGGAAGGAGTCTGACCAGGCCAGTTGTGTTTTCTTTCTTAATCCTTAAAACTGAAAATGTTCTGACACAGGAGCGTTTATTATATTTTAAAATCATTTTTCCTTGTATTTGTTGATAGATAGTTTAAGTAATCATTGAATATAGACTAGACTAAAATTTTGACAGGCTGGATTGTAGTCCCCATTCAACGGAGGATGAAATCTAAGCTCTTTAGCCTGGCATTAGCTCTCTTATTTTGTCACCAGAACTGAAAAAAGCCTGTACAGACTTACAGAGCCATCTTACATATTTCTCCTGTGAGTATTCTTGAGTACCCTGTGGTTAATGCTGTTTCTTTAACTGGATCTTATGAGAGTTGCTTACTGAACCTAGTGATTTGATAATTAATGAAGGTCTATTCCAACCTGTTTCACTGACCTAGTAAATAAATCTAACTTTCTGTGTGTTTGTGTAAACAGGACTTTAAATACAAGACTGTTAAATCCCATGTAGCGCTTTGCACATAATAGGTTCAAAACACTTAGGTTTTTTCCAGTGGTATTTGTAGTAACAGTACTGTTGGTAGGGGTGACAACACGTAGCACTCGGTCCCACAGTAAGTGCTCACTGTAAACCCTTATGAACTCAAACTGTAGAAGCGTAGATAAAGTCACTTACAGCCATCACAGGGCCAGGATTCACGCCCAGGGAGTCTGGGTCAGAGTCACCACTCTTGATTTCTACTCAGTCATGCTCTGAAACTGTTCTGTAGTGCATCATAATTTTAGGCTTTGATAACCAGTTTTATCTCACCTCTCCCCTTGAAACATGAGAAAATGTTTAGATCAGTCAGAAAACAGTATACCTTACCCTGACGTTCCTACAGAATCAGAATGAGGCAAGCGCTTAATAGCATTTGCTGTATACTTGGGATTTTCTTGTTGAGGTTGTGCTCCCCTGCAAAGTGGGGTAGGAGGAGGTGAGGATGGCTGGTCTGTGTCTCACACAGTGTCTGTGTCAGAAGTGTTAAATAGAAAGTCCCGAGAGTCCCCTTGCCTTGGAAGGTTTCATGGCATTTTAAGACTAATCCCAAGTATTATAAGTATACTGTGTACTTATGAGTCTATTTTACAAGGTTATGTTTCTGGTATACACTAAAGGACTTAAGTCTTAGGTGGTAGAGAGAATGGAATTTTGGAATTGCAGTCTTTCTTAGCCTTTGTCTGCGTGATAGATTGAGATTTGGTTCTGAAATTGTTGATTTCTTTTTGCCGTAGGCCGCTTCATTGTTCAGAATGTTTCAGCACAGAAGGATGGAGAAAAATCTCGAGTGAAAGTCAAAGTACGAGTCAACACCCACGGCATCTTCACCATCTCTACAGCGTCTATGGTGGAGAAGGTCCCAGCTGAGGAGAACGAAGTGTCTTCTCTTGAAGCCGACATGGACTGCCAAAATCAGAGGCCACCAGAAAACCCAGATGCCGAGGTAAGTTTGTAGGTAAGCCTTTGAGATTGAATATATAGTTGACTTAATTCTAAGCCCGAAGAGATGGGTAGGAAAAGGTTAAAGTGTGTTTTTTCTTCATGATAATTAAAATTTTCATTAATGATGACAATAGCGATTACTAGATGATGGTAATGTACAGCCTGGAGTTTGGTGAACTGTGATTAAATTCTGTGTAGCTTTATTTGAACCAGCATGTGACAATTTAATTCAGAGTGGGCAAAGTTTCTTGGAATTATATTTTTTAAGACCTAGGCCACATATTGAGAAGTCAAATGCTGACTGATGATTAAGAAATAAAAGACTAAAAAACTGTTCATTGAAATAGATACCAGATACTAAAACTAGTTTTGTTTGGTTTGTTTTTTAGTCATATGGCAAAAATCAGTTTTGTTATTTTATAACTTACTTGTAGTTACATGGTTTTCTGGGTTGTGAGAGGAAGGAAGTGCAGTATCCGACTAGAGTTTAGAAAGTTGTTAATTGAGACTTCTGTTAGCCTAAGTGCTAGTTTTACATGGTCAACCAAAGAATTCTAAGAAACTTTAAAATAGATGAGCTCTTATAGTTTGCGTTTAGACAGTAACCAGAAGTAGCTTAAATGAAGGCGTAGGCAGGCAGATATACAGTGTTTTAGTTCCCATGAGCAAGTGGGACATCCCTGTGGTCAGAGAACTGTTAACCTCTGTGACCGTTCCTGGAACATTAAGGAGCAGGAGCGTCTGAGCCTTAGCTTTGTTCTCATCAGGAAAAACTTCAGTGTAATGAGTTAAATGACCAGTGCTTTCTCATCTGGCTACAGACACCATTATTCTAATGCCTGTTGTATCCGATCTCTTAGTACCTTTTAGATGTATATACACCAGGAATGCCTTGCTTCCGGTACTTCAGTGTCTGCCTCAGGATCTTGAGGCTCTGGAAGAAAATTAATGAGAGACTTCATTCATTGAAGTGAGAATGCTTCAGGCTTCTCCCTAAGATGGGATAAGATCGTAACAAGTTCTGATTTACTGGGGATTGAGGCATCTACTAACATGCAGCATTTGTTCTTTTCCTGGGATTTTTTGAGGTGTAGACTGTTGGGTCACGGAAAGAGCAGAAACAGAGAGGTCTTGTGTCTCTAAACTGGAGTGATGAGCCCCCAGCTGATGGATTGTTGGCTATTTTATGTAACTCTTCAGTCCACTGACATGCAGATACGTTGAGATGTGTGATGGCTGCTGGTGAAGTTAGGTTTTGGGGGGTTATTTTTGGGAGAGAGGCCTGGAGTAAACCTACTTGCTTTTGAGAATTAATATCTGTGCAGTGCTAGAAGGGAGCTTCTTAAAGGAGAGTTCTTGTCATCACATCAGTCAAAATGCCTACTACTTGTGTTATTTAACTATTATATTAACTGTTATCGTTCAAAGAATTTCTTACAGGCTTACAATATCTAAGAAGTTTTCAAATACTTGTTCGTTATGCTTTTATCCAGTATCTTTTCCCCTCGCCTATTAAGACTTCGGAAATTGAGTGTACTGTCTTTGGTGCCCTATAACCTTTTCAATTTATACAAGTACACCTGCTTTCTACATCCTTTGTGCCTGGGCTTTCATTTCAGAAAAATATCCAGCAAGACAACAATGAAGCTGGAACACAGCCCCAGGTACAAACTGATGGTCATCAAACCTCACAGTCTCCCCCTTCACCTGAACTTACCTCAGAAGAAAACAAAATCCCAGATGCTGACAAAGTGAGTGACTCTTCTAGTTCATTCCATTAGACAATGTTGCGACATGTGATCATTAATGATATCATTCAATCTGCAGTTTCAAGAGCAAGCACCAAGTTACCTTATTCTATATAATATTTTTTCTCTCCTGTTAATTTTCTATGTTTTTCAACTGAAACCAGTGAGAGGTACTCCAGCTGAACTATTCTACTTTTTGGACCTGAAAGCTTCTCTTGAATAACTGCCACTCCAGGCAACCAGGGGCGAATGCATAGCTTTTGCTGTCTTCTCTAGTGCTACAGATGCCTGCAAATGCCAGCATCCAAAAGAGACACATCCCAGTGCTGTGTGATGAGTTTTCACTCGAAGTCATCCGATGATAAATACATGGGCTATAGGAGTCTAGTAAAACTTTTTTCTCCTCTCAAATTGCCTGTCAAATTTATATAAACTAATTACAACGATCTGGTAATAAGTTTCCATTGTTATTCCAGATCTGTGCTTTGCAGAACTTCATTCTTTGTGCAGGTTGCATGTAAATTATTCTTTCATTAGAAGTTTGGTTTTCTGTCATTCTGAGGATAGAATTCTTTACCTTCAAATGAGTTACCGAATGGTCCATTGGGGTCCAAAGTATCTGGTTTTAAGCCCCCACGCCCTGACTGATCCCCTCGGGGGTCCTGATTCTGATTTCTGAGAGAAGCTGCCGCCTCCTCTTGAAGAGCTGGGTGTGGGTGGCCTGGCAGCGATGGCTCCTTAACCTCAGTGCTCCTCCCCTTCACCTGGTGCTGAGCATTGACTGGCTCCTGCCAGTGGTCTCCATACCTGTTAGAACACGACCCTGGGTAGCAGCTCACGTTCCTAGCTGTAAGTGGGACCACTAGTGCCAGACCCTTTGGGACGTTACCGCAGACCCCCTTGCAGTGTCCCTAGTCCGAGCCGTGTCGGGTGCCGTCGTGGGATACGCGGGTTTCGTCAGCAGTTGGTGTAGTGTTGTACTGCCAGTCTTACCCCGGCCTAGCCTCCATGCCTGTGGCCGTCATCCGTTTGCCTCTCGGTATCTGCTGCACTCCTGTGTGTTTGCCAGGTGTAGGTGTCACTTTTCCTTCTGTGTTTCGTGAGCCCCGGAGCATGTACAGTGTGTTGTGGGGGTGGTGGGGGAGTTCTCATGCTCACTGGAGGGAAGACAGGGATGTGGACTGACAGGCTCCTCCTCGTGACTCAGCTCTCAGCACTTCTCAGACAAGTGAGCGCAGAAACAGAAGCCTGGAAAACACGCCTCAAAACAGTCTCTGTCCTGGTGATTGTCAAGCCACTGAGCCTCTTTTCAAGCCCCAGTTTCTCCTATAGAGTCTGAAATTTTAGCATCCTCACGACGCCCCAGGTCATCCAGTGTCAGTTCCTGCTGAGCCTCGTGGGCTCATCTGATGCTCTTTGACCATCGCAGCCAGTCAGGGTGCATGTCAGATGCCCCCTGCTTTCTCCTCATCAGGTTTACAGCTGAGTTTGCTAAAGCTGTGCTCTTCGTCATTTGTGTCTAGAAGAACCTGCAGAAATGGAAATGCTAAGAACATCTTGGAAAATTAAAAGCCATAGGAGATACTTACTTCTTTAGCCCTGTATTTACATAGTTTGGAAAAACTTAACAGTAAATGTAGCATTTGCTGCATCATTCCATTTACTGTTTTAAGACTGTAAACATTTTTTTGACCTTGCAGAGTTGCTTATGAGAAGTGGTACAACTCAAAGGCAGATAATAGAAATAAGGAGATGGAGATATACACACACATATATATGTGTGCATATAATGTCTAAATTCAGGGAATTTTAAAAGGCACTCATCAGTGTACCGATAATTGTAGCAGGAATATAGGGACTCAAATATATATTACAGGAATAGAGTTGATCCTAACATGCTTAGCAGCTGGTCAGTCTTATCTGTGGTTACTATTAGATTATAAACTATAATTTAAAGAAGTGGTAATTTAGTAGTATTTTTGACTTTGCCAAGTCACAAACATCGCTTAAAGGGATTAGAACGTTAAGGACCTGTGAAGAAAAGCTTTAGTCAGAGAGATTAAATTTGAGATGAAAAATGTTTTGGTGAATTCTTGAAGGGGGAAGTATAGCAGGTACAAGTGTGATTGCAGCCCTGATTTAAAATGGATGGGTGGGTAGGAGTTAGATGATTTTACACATTCTTCCAGCTTTATGATTTTAGGGATTTCACTTTTGCCTGAGTCCTCAGTAAGTATGATAGGGATATTTCTGTTATTCAAGAATTATTAGAGAATTTTTCTTTTCTTTTTTTTTTTTTAACCCCTCTTCCCAAGGCTAATGAGAAGAAAGTTGACCAACCTCCAGAAGCTAAAAAACCCAAAATAAAGGTGGTGAATGTTGAGCTGCCTATTGAAGCCAACTTGGTCTGGCAGTTAGGGAAAGACCTTCTGAACATGTATATTGAAACAGAGGTAATTACTTCACTTAAATATTTTTATTTTGGAATATATTTATTTGTTTGGCCCTGTTAGGTAAATGGCTATAATTCTTAACAGTTCGTAAGTTTTATACAACTTTTAGGGGGCAGAATGAAGCCAAAAACTAATGGTTTTTAGTTAAATATTTTTAGCAAGTTTTTTTTTCCTAATATTTTTGCAACTTTATTAAAGAAATCTATACCATAGATTATTCTGCTTGGTGTAAAATTGATTGCCCAGGTTCTTGTGAAGCATTTGAGTGTTGATATCTTCTAGCAGTGAGCACAATACCATTGGTATGTCAGGCCACACTAAATATTTCTGTTAAAATACATTGTGCTTCTCTGTAGTTTGGATAGGTAAAATGATTGAGACTCTGTTTTCCTTTACTGAGATGGGACCATTGTGTTTAGAAATTTAATAATAAATCCCTTTTTCTGTTTGATAAATAACGTTTGTGCATGCTAAGTAGCTTCAGTCGTGTCTGACTCTTTGACCCAATGGACTGTAGCCCGCCAGGCTCCTCTGTCCATGGAATTCTCCAGGCACGAATACTGGAGTGGGTTGCCGTTTCCTCCTCCAGGGGATCTTCCCGACCCAGGGGTCAAACCTGTGTCCCTTGTGTGTCTCCTACATTGGCAGGCGGGCTCTTTACCACTAGCATCAGTAATGTGGTGGCAAAATTGTATGGCTGTTACACATTACACATTGGTCATTATTAATCCGAGTAGGAGACAACCATATAACTACATAAAACAGACAAAATTATATAAGAATGGTAGATAATTTTTGTTCCCTTAATGTTAATCTGAATTGTGAAAGTTACATAATTTATTGCGCTCAGTTGTGTCCAACTCTTTGTGGCCCCATGGCCTGTAGCCTGCCAGGTTACTCTGTCCATGGGATTTCCCAGGCAAGAATACTGGAGTGGGTTGCCACTTCCTGGTCCAGGGGATCATCCCAACCCAGGGATCGAACCTGCATCGCTTGCATCTCCTGCATTGGCAGGTGGATTCTTTACCACTAGTGCCACCTGGGAAGCCCTATACAATTTATTATATAATGTTAAAAACAAAAAAACCCTCATTCTGTGCATTTATAAGATGAAGAACTTTGTAGGAATCGTTGGAAGAATCCTGTGAGGTATAAATTAGAACTGTTAAAACTGATTGCGGGGCGGGGGGTGGGGGGGTGGTATAATTATTGACTTTGTTAACTCCAGAATCTAAATAGTTAAAAATCAGTTGCATTTAGCAGAAGACTGGAATTAACCTTTTCTGTTTCTGGACAGGGTAAGATGATAATGCAGGATAAATTGGAAAAGGAGAGAAACGACGCTAAGAATGCGGTGGAGGAATATGTGTATGAGTTCAGGGACAAGCTGTGTGGACCGTATGAAAAGTTTATATGCGAACAGGTGTGTTTAGGGCTGTATTTTTATTCAGATAATCTCACTTTGAAGTACTTAATACCAAATTTGACATTTAAAACCTCTACTAGATTGTGTAACTTGAGCTTTTTGAAGACAGACAACTTGATACAGAAATCGTATAAACAGAGTCATGGAGAGGGAGGCTAACTAGCAGTGTGCAGTGTTAACTAGATTATCCTAGTGACTTGACTTTTTACCATTGAAGAAAGAACCTGTCAGCACTTTTATTCATAGTTTGCAACGTCACAGTTATTGGGGGGGTGTAGAAGCATAAATAGGAGAAAATCCTTGCTTTCAAAGACCTCAGAGCCTTGGTTGCTCTGTCATTGCTTTATCCCATAAGGCTTGTTCATCCAATCATTCCAGAGTTTGTCAGGGACCGCAAATCCCAGAGCAGAAGCGTGTCTGTGGAAGATCGGCCCTGGAGAAAAATTGGGCTAGTTATAGAAATCCAGAGTGGATTTGTTGTATAACTTTACTGAGCCTAAAGCTAGAGTCTAACCACATACTTTCTGAGTTGATTAGGAATGACAGTTGTGTGCAGTGAATGAACTATCAACTATCAGTATTTGGTGATTTTGGAAGTGAGTAGGAAGTTACTAATCAAAACCGAATTGTTTTGGAGAACAGGAAGAAAACTGCTCTAATATGACGACGTTTTAATGTACAAACTGTGCAAAGTTGAACTTCTAAAATTTATTTTAAGTCCATAAGAGCAGTTTACCACAACTCTTCAGACATCCTTATGTGAAGAGAGACTAGCCTAAGACTGACTCCCTCCCCTGTGTAAATACTGTCTGGAGCAAAGTGTGGCATGTTTTTGCACCTTGATGTTTTCCAGTGAAGAGAATCCAGGTAATCAGGTTTGCCATCCCGGAAATAAGATGAGCTTGATATGGACCACTTCTGAGGATACTGTTTTGTCATGACAGCTTTTAAAGTAAGGGAGCCACTAATGACTGGTCTTCGTGTTCTGCATGTAGGATCATCAGAAGTTTCTGAGGCTGCTCATGGAGACTGAGGACTGGCTGTATGAGGAAGGGGAGGATCAGGCCAAGCAGGCATATGTTGACAAACTGGAGGAGCTGACGGTAGGCCCTTCTCTCCCCTGGAAAGTGGTGCTTGTGTTTCAGACTGTACACTTCTAAAATATAATTACTGCGAATCCTAATGTATCGCATTTGNCCAGGCGCCTCTCTTCATGGGATTCTCCAGGCAGGAATACTGGAGTGGGTTGCCATGCCCCTCTCAGGGCATCTCCTTGACCCAGGGATCAAACCTGTGTCTCTGACATCTCCTGCATTGGCAGGTGGATTCTTTACCACTAGCACTACCTGGGAAGGATATTTCTGGGTGAGATTAATATCTGGATTAGTACTGAGTAAAGCAGACTGCCCTCTTTAAGGTGGGTGGGCCTCATCCATTCTGCTGAAGATCTCAGTGGAACAAAAAGGCTAAGAGGGAACTTCTGTCTATTTGAACTGAAACATTGATTTCTTTTTTCCTGCCTTCAGATTGGAAGTGAAAAGTGGGCTCCTCTTGGGTTTTGAGGTGGCTGGCTTTTGACTGGATCTTACACCGTGGGACCTGCTGGATATCCAGTTTGCCTGCAGATCTTGGGGCTTCCCAGCCTCCGTAATTGTGTGGGCCTACTCCATGTGATGAATCTCTTTCTACCTCTTTCTCTTTCTATGTATGTATATATCTCCCATAGGTTCTGGTTCTCTGGAGGACCCTCAGGAATGTATGTGTTACCAGCTACACAGAAGTATTCCCACAGCAGTCTGGGAGATGGGTGGTGGGTTTTCTTCCCATCTGTTGCTGCTAACTGGCTCGGCATGCCTTAGTGGCCCTGTGAGTATCACCGTGGCCACACAGAGGGGTCCCCTCTGGGCGCCCAGCCGTCTGTTACACAGCGAGAGTGGTGCCCATCCACAATGTCACAGGGCGCAGGTTAAGAGCTAGACTTCTCTGGGAGTGAGGGTGGGAAAAGGGGGCATACAAAGCACAGTCCACACTCTCCTCGCATCATCCCTGCAAACAGCCAGGGCCGGGTGAGCTCTGCGGTGTACGCAGCAGGTTTTGCATTCCCATGGCCAGGTCTGTCTTATTTCAGAGGCGAGGGTGAGCGTGACCCAGTGGCAGGCAAGGGAGCCCTTACTGCCTGACACAGGGGGTCCAGGTTTCCTGCTCCAGCTGTTACTGGGAGTTTTCTGGGAGCGCCAGTTGCTTAGCCCCTGGAGACCTGGGGCCCCTGGGCAGTGGCAGCTCCTCTGCCAGGGGTGGGGGGAGCAGGGAGGATATCCACTATTCCCATGAGAAGGGGGCTTGGGTGCAGCACTTTGTAGGGGGAGGGGCGCTTCCAGCTGGCTTGGTGCCCAGGAAACCCAGAGTGGGGTCTTGGGGTCGCGGTATTGTGACTGGGATGGCTCTGTGCCTTCCTGGGCTCAGTCTTCTCATCCTTAGGGATGATGAGGTTGCTTTTTGGTTTGTTTTAAGCTCTTCACTCTAAATGGGGACAGAGGCTTACCTCCTCTAGGTCACAGAGACTCAATACAGAAGTGTGCGCATGTTGTGTCCAGCTCTTTGTGACTCTGTGGACTGTAGCCCACCAGGCTCCTCTGTCCAGGGGATTCCCCCGGCAGAATACTGGAGTGGGTTGTCATTTCCTCCTCCAGGGGATCTTCCCGACCTAGGGATCGAACCTGTCTCTTGCTTCTCTTGTATTGGCAGGTGGATTCTTTACCGCTGTGCCACTTAGGAAGCCCAGACATAGAAATGGTGTGTGTCAAATATATAAACTCCCCTGATTCAAAATATTGAATAATTTTCCTTTAAATAGCAGGTAAATTTTAATATTTTGCTGGTAATGATACTCAGTGATGAGAAGGTGGAAAGAAATGCTCAGAAAAAAACAAAAACAAAAAACGGATAAAGGCTTCACATTGCTGAGTGACTCAGAGCATTTGTAGAACAACGATGTTCCCGTCATTTTCTCATGCTCATTAAAAAAGGCATGTGGAGATTTGGGGTCCATAGAGTTCTGTCTTTTCTCCGTAAAAACGTCACGTTTGTTTTACTTCTCCGTGCAACTGATTTTGGAGATAGATGGCCCTTTTCGAAAGTGTGGATCTTCTTGACTTCAGAACAGTGATACATTCAATCCTCACATTTTCATGACCAAATGGGGGCACAGGATCGCGGAAACACGTTGCCCGCTGGCTCATATTGGTGGTGCTGGGGGAGAAGCGGGAGGCTGTAGGGGGTGGGATATGGATGTAGCCTATCGACCTGGTTACCGTGCAGTTGAATAATTATGATGGCCTCATTTTTCTGCACTCGGCCAAAATTGCACGCAGAGCAGTCTGATGGTGCCCATTGGTCTGGACCACTTTTCTTTATCAAAGCCACGGCATTTGTCTCCTTTCCCTCGAGACTAATTTCAGAGGCAGATAACTTACTTCTAAGGTACAGATGTGCCCCTTTTCACAATTCCTCAGAAGTCTCTCCTTAACTTTTCCTTCCCTGCATCTGGCAGAGAGTCCTGAGTATAACAGGCAGTCAATAAATATCTGGTGTGGCTGATGACGACGGGGAGAGAAATTGAGGAAGCCTTTCATGGGTTTATAATGGTGATGCTGTGCAATAGATTGGTGTGAGGGGTTGCCGGAAACATCCGATGATGACTGCTACAGCCCCATCTCCCTCAGTGAGCCTTTGATTGAATGGCGATAAAGGTATCATTTTGCTGCATTAGAAGGAAAAGGTATATGGAGATTGGACGTGCATGGTGTTTCATAACTTTCCCTTTCATCTGAGGCTGAATCATGTCTGAAATGGAGAACTAAATTTTAAGGCACGGAACATTTCAAGTTAAACATCCTTGAGAAAGCTCACTTCATGGGTTTTTTTTTTTNGGGTGCCGTCGTGGGATACGCGGGTTTCGTCAGCAGTTGGTGTAGTGTTGTACTGCCAGTCTTACCCCGGCCTAGCCTCCATGCCTGTGGCCGTCATCCGTTTGCCTCTCGGTATCTGCTGCACTCCTGTGTGTTTGCCAGGTGTAGGTGTCACTTTTCCTTCTGTGTTTCGTGAGCCCCGGAGCATGTACAGTGTGTTGTGGGGGTGGTGGGGGAGTTCTCATGCTCACTGGAGGGGAGACAGGGATGTGGACTGACAGGCTCCTCCTCGTGACTCAGCTCTCAGCACTTCTCAGACAAGTGAGCGCAGAAACAGAAGCCTGGAAAACACGCCTCAAAACAGTCTCTGTCCTGGTGATTGTCAAGCCACTGAGCCTCTTTTCAAGCCCCAGTTTCTCCTATAGAGTCTGAAATTTTAGCATCCTCACGACGCCCCAGGTCATCCAGTGTCAGTTCCTGCTGAGCCTCGTGGGCTCATCTGATGCTCTTTGACCATCGCAGCCAGTCAGGGTGCATGTCAGATGCCCCCTGCTTTCTCCTCATCAGGTTTACAGCTGAGTTTGCTAAAGCTGTGCTCTTCGTCATTTGTGTCTAGAAGAACCTGCAGAAATGGAAATGCTAAGAACATCTTGGAAAATTAAAAGCCATAGGAGATACTTACTTCTTTAGCCCTGTATTTACATAGTTTGGAAAAACTTAACAGTAAATGTAGCATTTGCTGCATCATTCCATTTACTGTTTTAAGACTGTAAACATTTTTTTGACCTTGCAGAGTTGCTTATGAGAAGTGGTACAACTCAAAGGCAGATAATAGAAATAAGGAGATGGAGATATACACACACATATATATGTGTGCATATAATGTCTAAATTCAGGGAATTTTAAAAGGCACTCATCAGTGTACCGATAATTGTAGCAGGAATATAGGGACTCAAATATATATTACAGGAATAGAGTTGATCCTAACATGCTTAGCAGCTGGTCAGTCTTATCTGTGGTTACTATTAGATTATAAACTATAATTTAAAGAAGTGGTAATTTAGTAGTATTTTTGACTTTGCCAAGTCACAAACATCGCTTAAAGGGATTAGAACGTTAAGGACCTGTGAAGAAAAGCTTTAGTCAGAGAGATTAAATTTGAGATGAAAAATGTTTTGGTGAATTCTTGAAGGGGGAAGTATAGCAGGTACAAGTGTGATTGCAGCCCTGATTTAAAATGGATGGGTGGGTAGGAGTTAGATGATTTTACACATTCTTCCAGCTTTATGATTTTAGGGATTTCACTTTTGCCTGAGTCCTCAGTAAGTATGATAGGGATATTTCTGTTATTCAAGAATTATTAGAGAATTTTTCTTTTCTTTTTTTTTTTTTAACCCCTCTTCCCAAGGCTAATGAGAAGAAAGTTGACCAACCTCCAGAAGCTAAAAAACCCAAAATAAAGGTGGTGAATGTTGAGCTGCCTATTGAAGCCAACTTGGTCTGGCAGTTAGGGAAAGACCTTCTGAACATGTATATTGAAACAGAGGTAATTACTTCACTTAAATATTTTTATTTTGGAATATATTTATTTGTTTGGCCCTGTTAGGTAAATGGCTATAATTCTTAACAGTTCGTAAGTTTTATACAACTTTTAGGGGGCAGAATGAAGCCAAAAACTAATGGTTTTTAGTTAAATATTTTTAGCAAGTTTTTTTTTCCTAATATTTTTGCAACTTTATTAAAGAAATCTATACCATAGATTATTCTGCTTGGTGTAAAATTGATTGCCCAGGTTCTTGTGAAGCATTTGAGTGTTGATATCTTCTAGCAGTGAGCACAATACCATTGGTATGTCAGGCCACACTAAATATTTCTGTTAAAATACATTGTGCTTCTCTGTAGTTTGGATAGGTAAAATGATTGAGACTCTGTTTTCCTTTACTGAGATGGGACCATTGTGTTTAGAAATTTAATAATAAATCCCTTTTTCTGTTTGATAAATAACGTTTGTGCATGCTAAGTAGCTTCAGTCGTGTCTGACTCTTTGACCCAATGGACTGTAGCCCGCCAGGCTCCTCTGTCCATGGAATTCTCCAGGCACGAATACTGGAGTGGGTTGCCGTTTCCTCCTCCAGGGGATCTTCCCGACCCAGGGGTCAAACCTGTGTCCCTTGTGTGTCTCCTACATTGGCAGGCGGGCTCTTTACCACTAGCATCAGTAATGTGGTGGCAAAATTGTATGGCTGTTACACATTACACATTGGTCATTATTAATCCGAGTAGGAGACAACCATATAACTACATAAAACAGACAAAATTATATAAGAATGGTAGATAATTTTTGTTCCCTTAATGTTAATCTGAATTGTGAAAGTTACATAATTTATTGCGCTCAGTTGTGTCCAACTCTTTGTGGCCCCATGGCCTGTAGCCTGCCAGGTTACTCTGTCCATGGGATTTCCCAGGCAAGAATACTGGAGTGGGTTGCCACTTCCTGGTCCAGGGGATCATCCCAACCCAGGGATCGAACCTGCATCGCTTGCATCTCCTGCATTGGCAGGTGGATTCTTTACCACTAGTGCCACCTGGGAAGCCCTATACAATTTATTATATAATGTTAAAAACAAAAAAACCCTCATTCTGTGCATTTATAAGATGAAGAACTTTGTAGGAATCGTTGGAAGAATCCTGTGAGGTATAAATTAGAACTGTTAAAACTGATTGCGGGGCGGGGGGTGGGGGGGTGGTATAATTATTGACTTTGTTAACTCCAGAATCTAAATAGTTAAAAATCAGTTGCATTTAGCAGAAGACTGGAATTAACCTTTTCTGTTTCTGGACAGGGTAAGATGATAATGCAGGATAAATTGGAAAAGGAGAGAAACGACGCTAAGAATGCGGTGGAGGAATATGTGTATGAGTTCAGGGACAAGCTGTGTGGACCGTATGAAAAGTTTATATGCGAACAGGTGTGTTTAGGGCTGTATTTTTATTCAGATAATCTCACTTTGAAGTACTTAATACCAAATTTGACATTTAAAACCTCTACTAGATTGTGTAACTTGAGCTTTTTGAAGACAGACAACTTGATACAGAAATCGTATAAACAGAGTCATGGAGAGGGAGGCTAACTAGCAGTGTGCAGTGTTAACTAGATTATCCTAGTGACTTGACTTTTTACCATTGAAGAAAGAACCTGTCAGCACTTTTATTCATAGTTTGCAACGTCACAGTTATTGGGGGGGTGTAGAAGCATAAATAGGAGAAAATCCTTGCTTTCAAAGACCTCAGAGCCTTGGTTGCTCTGTCATTGCTTTATCCCATAAGGCTTGTTCATCCAATCATTCCAGAGTTTGTCAGGGACCGCAAATCCCAGAGCAGAAGCGTGTCTGTGGAAGATCGGCCCTGGAGAAAAATTGGGCTAGTTATAGAAATCCAGAGTGGATTTGTTGTATAACTTTACTGAGCCTAAAGCTAGAGTCTAACCACATACTTTCTGAGTTGATTAGGAATGACAGTTGTGTGCAGTGAATGAACTATCAACTATCAGTATTTGGTGATTTTGGAAGTGAGTAGGAAGTTACTAATCAAAACCGAATTGTTTTGGAGAACAGGAAGAAAACTGCTCTAATATGACGACGTTTTAATGTACAAACTGTGCAAAGTTGAACTTCTAAAATTTATTTTAAGTCCATAAGAGCAGTTTACCACAACTCTTCAGACATCCTTATGTGAAGAGAGACTAGCCTAAGACTGACTCCCTCCCCTGTGTAAATACTGTCTGGAGCAAAGTGTGGCATGTTTTTGCACCTTGATGTTTTCCAGTGAAGAGAATCCAGGTAATCAGGTTTGCCATCCCGGAAATAAGATGAGCTTGATATGGACCACTTCTGAGGATACTGTTTTGTCATGACAGCTTTTAAAGTAAGGGAGCCACTAATGACTGGTCTTCGTGTTCTGCATGTAGGATCATCAGAAGTTTCTGAGGCTGCTCATGGAGACTGAGGACTGGCTGTATGAGGAAGGGGAGGATCAGGCCAAGCAGGCATATGTTGACAAACTGGAGGAGCTGACGGTAGGCCCTTCTCTCCCCTGGAAAGTGGTGCTTGTGTTTCAGACTGTACACTTCTAAAATATAATTACTGCGAATCCTAATGTATCGCATTTGGTTTTAGAAAATCGGCACTCCAATTAAAGTTCGGTTTCAAGAAGCTGAAGAAAGGCCGAAAATATTTGAAGAACTAGGACAGAGGCTCCAGCACTATGCCAAGATAGCAGCTGACTTTAGAAATAATGTAAGTCTCTGTACACAATGAAGACATGAACCCTGGATTTACAAGCTACTGCCTAAGTGGAGGAGTCTTCATTGTGAACAAATGGTCTTAAGTCAGAAATTAGGTTTTGGTGTGTGAGACGAGAAGTTATTGATAGATTTGAACTTCATGGAAAATTGGGTTCAGTTAGATGTTAGTTACTGTGAAATACTTGATTCCATAGAATGGCCATGTTTTTCCATTTAGGATGAGAAATACAACCATATTGATGAGTCTGAAATGAAGAAGGTTGAGAAGTCTGTTAATGAAGTGATGGAGTGGATGAATAATGTCATGAATGCCCAGGCTAAAAAGAGTCTTGATCAAGATCCCGCTGTGCGTGCTCAGGAAATTAGAGCAAAAATAAAGGTGAGTGTCACTGTTCAGTGTTCACTGCTGTGGTTTCTTAGGGATTCTGGTTGCAGTGATTCGAACCTTGAGAATAGCCATTTTTCCTTAAATCTTTTTACCTCATCCCAAGATCAGATTTCTTAATGGTTCGTTATTGATATTACAAAATGTGGGAAGGCCTTGTAAGTTTCGTCCAGTTTCTATTTCTTCATTTATTCATTTAGTTCAACAAATACATTTGTTGAGCTTCTACCATGTGCCCAGCTATTGTTCTAGGAGTTAAACTGTCAATGTGCAAGGAAAGTCCCCACTCCCAGGGAGGTCGCCCGCCAGTGGCCTCCACAGTGAGGACTTGACAGTAAGCAAGTGTGGAAGGGTGTCAGGTTGGGTTAAATGCCAAGGGGAAAAATAGTCAGAGGGGACTAGGAAACCTGGCATGGGGGGAGTCCCCGGTTGGGGTTTTATCAGGGAACGTCTTGCTGAGTTCATGAGGCGAGAAGGAAGTTGGTAAGAAAACCAGGGAAGGTGCTCTGTCTGGAAGAACACTCAAACACAGGGAAGGTTAACATGAGCCTTTGAGGTCATGGGCTATACGCTTGAATTCCAGCTCTTTGCTCACTACTTTTTCTGTTCCTAAGGTTAAGTTACTTAACCTCTCCTCTGTAGGAGATGGTACCTTTTAATAATTGCTGTGAGGAGTAAATGGGTTAATAATAAACTGAATAGTTAGCAAGTCCCTGACATTTTGTAAATGAATATTTACATATCTAGAACAGGCATCAAGCGATAGTTTGATTGATGTATTGAGCAAGTAGAATTCTTTGAGATACGTATGATTGGAGTTGGTTGAAAAATACTGGTTTAAGTATGTAGGAAAGTAATCGAAAACATATTGGAGTTAGTCTGATTATTAGTTTTGTTTTCCTTTCTTAGGAGTTGAATAACACTTGTGAACCTGTCGTAACACAACCCAAACCAAAAATCGAATCGCCCAAACTGGAAAGAACTCCAAATGGCCCGAGTGCTGATAAAAAGGAAGAGGACTTAGACGGCAAAAACAGTTTCAGTGCTGAACCCCCACATCAGAATGGAGAGTGTTACCCTAATGAGAAGAGTTCCATTAATATGGACTTGGACTAGATGACATGAAGCTGATTTCGTCCTTCAATTAATAAAATATTTTTGCCATAGTATCTGATTCTACATGACATACTGAGACTATTTATATTTTCTTTTTTAAGGATGTTTGGAAATTTTGTGTATTATATGGAAAAAGAAGAAGCTTAAGTCTGTAGTCTTTATGATCCTAAAAGGGAAAATTGCCTTGGTAACTTTCAGATTCCTGTGGAATTGTGAATTCATACTAAGCTTCTGTGCAGTATTACCATTTGCATCACTGAGGATGAAATTGACTTTTGTCTTTGGAGAAAATAAAGTGTACTGCTTGTTCAAGAGGGCTGTGATTAAACTCTTTAAGCATTTGTTCCTGCCAAGGTAGTTTTCTTGCATTTTGCTCTCCATTGCAGCATGTGTCTGGGTGTGGATGTTTATAAACAAGACTAAGTCTGATTTCATAAGGGCTTTCTAAAATTCTGTCCAATAGAATATGACTTTTGCTTTGGTATTAATTATATTAAAAATCCATTGACTAAAAGCAAAAGCTAGTGAAATGTGTTAGCAGCATGCAGAACAAAATCTTTAAAATATATTTCTCGTTATACAGTGCATTGTCATGTGAAGGTGTACCATGGAAGAAACACTGATTCTGTTTGTAACTGATATTGTGAAGCCTCTTATGAGCTTTAAAATAAAGTTCATCTTATGGTGTCATTTCTAAACAGTTTTGTCACTAATTTAAAAATGGGATGGGGGCAGCATGATATAAACTGAAAATCCACCTTCTTTGCGGTTTCCTACATATGCTATCGCTTTTGTAAATGAGAATGATCCCCACCCTGATAAAAAAAGTAGCATATACTGATTATAAATTTTTAAAACCATAGAGTTCTACCACCAAGAAAAACAGAGTCGTATGGTTATTCTTCCAGCCGTTCTCTCCTGAAAGTGGTGTGTGTCTTTTAAAGCTCTGTGTATCAGAGGATTTGGAAAATGGTCAGGTGTTCCATATACTCCTCTGGACTGGCCATGTGCTGTGTGGGAGCTAGTTCCCTGACCAAGGATTGAACCTACACCCCCTACATTGGAAACACGGAGTCTTATTAACCTCTGGACCACCAGGGAAGTTCTTGGTCAGGTGTAAACCACTTCACTGTTGGTAATACTGAGTCCCATTATAAAAAGATACATACATAAAAATATTTTAACTGGTTCCAGTATGGGTGGGCTTTATCATAGTCTAAACAATGCTGCAGTGAAACTTAGGACAAAACAGGCTGTGCTGAGGGTTGGGTAGGGAGAAGGCCTGCGTACTTAGGATGGGTAACTGACAACCACACTGCACACCGATGTGCAGCAGTCTCCTCCCTCACCAGCGGTGGAGTTCATCTACCTGCTGCCACCAACGAGATAAATTTACAAGATCACATAGGAAGTTGATCAGAGTTCAAAGCCTAGACTCAGGACAGCCATCTACCCTAAGTGACATGTCTTCATTTGTGTAGTGATAACTTTCACACTCTAAATTTGCTCATTAGTGTTTCATGAATGGGGTCCCAAAGAGTTGAACATGACTGAGCAGCTAACACTTTGACTTTCTTTCATAAGGATCTTAACCACTCTCCAGGTAGTTAAACATTTTACCACTTTGTAATATCTTAAGTCTTGTCATCTGGAACCTTACATTTAAATGTAATCTATGAGTTTTCATGGTTTTTCTTATGTTCTCTTAATGCATGGTAACATATGTGTACAATCAGGAAGCTCATAAAAACAGATTTTTTAAAGTATGAATGGAAAAAACTTTTTTCTTCTGTCTATCCCCAAATAGCACCTGGTGATAATGGAAAAAGTACCTACCCAGTGTAAATGGTCAGAAAATTTCTGTAGCGTCACTTTTCTATAAAGAAGAAGCAGAATCTCAAAAAAAAAAAAAAAAAAAAAAAGGCTCAACTTGCTACAGTTTGCAGGCCTCAGAACCGAATTTTTGGCTGTGGGGAGAACACATTGTCACGTTGACTAATTTGAGTACTTGTTAATATCATAGTATTCACCTAGAATCCCCAGGACCTAGGTCAGTTTGGATAAATGTTCTATTTAACAAAGGAGTAGATTTTATAATTTTCCTTTAGATTGTCACTTTAGGACTGTTTCTGGAAACATCTAGTCATTCTAGTAGGTGAACTTTGAATGTTGAATCTGGTTCGTCTTAAACACTGGTAAAGCCACAATTAACTTGCTCTCTTGGGTAATGTCCCCCAAACTGACTTGATTTCCATTGTCCTTGATTCCTTATCAAAAAGAAATATAATATACCCCTCTATGAAATAGCCTGTGGACAGTTACTTTCTGAAAGTATAACTACATTTCACATTCAGTTAACATGATCAATGACCACTCACTTCTATCAGCAGCTTTTGAGAAATTATTTTGATGTTAACCACTTGTCAATTTACATGCAGACTTCTGTCTTGCTTGTGTTTGCTGTGGAGGAATATCTTACTTTATGTAATCAGCGTAAAACAGTCATGTCATAGTTTTATGGGGAACACTGAGTCTTAATGTTTGGAGTCTTAATGTTTGGAGAGATTCATTTTCTCCTAGTGGGCAGGATGATGAGAAAGTTTCCCTATGCTATTGCTAGGTGTAATGGCTTTGTTGTGGTCTAATTTTTACTAGTTCTGGGTGCTTGCTAAAAGACAACTAGTGGTAAAGAACCTTCCAGCAATGCAGGAGACATGAGAGACTCAGGTTCGATCCCTGGGTCAGGAAGATCCCCTGGAGGAGGAAATGGCAGCCCACTTCAGTATTCTTGCCTGGAGAACCCCATGGACAGAGGAACCTGGTGGGCTACCGTCTGTGGGATTGCAGAGTCAGACACAACTGAAGCAACTGAGCGCNAGGTTCGATCCCTGGGTCAGGAAGATCCCCTGGAGGAGGAAATGGCAGCCCACTTCAGTATTCTTGCCTGGAGAACCCCATGGACAGAGGAACCTGGTGGGCTACCGTCTGTGGGATTGCAGAGTCAGACACAACTGAAGCAACTGAGCGCAATTATTTTTGAATCTGCATGTGGTCTTTGAACAATATAAGCAAGTGCAGTATAACTGAAAACTTTAGGATAAATTTAGCTTTGCTGGTCACTGGTGGTTTTACTTTCCTAGAACTGTAGTATAACATGGGCCCCTTAATTTTTCTGCTGAAAAATTAAGTAAATGGAAAGTAAGTGGAAAGAGCACATTTTGGGGGTAGGAAAAGATTTGGTTTTTCTTATGAGAATCTAAACTGCTAGCACCCCCACTGGCTCCAGCACTGTAGTGTTTAGGCAGATTGTGTAACTTTTCTGAATCTCCATTTCCTCATCCAAATCTAGAGAACATAAACTGAGTCTGTTTCTGATGTGGATTCCTTTAAGGCAGGGTCTTTCAGCCTCAGCTCTATTGATATTTTAATCTGGGTAATTTTTTAAAAATTTAACACTCAACTTGTTTTTATGTAAAAATTGGATATTTTGTTCATCGTGGACTTTTTAACTTGAATTTTTAAAGTACAGTTGATTTACAATATTAGTTTCAGGTGTTCAACATAGTGATTCAAAACGTTTATAGATTATACTCCATTTATCCTGGGGCTTCCCAGGTGATGCAGTGGTGAAGAATCCGCCTGCCAACGCAGGAGACGTGGATTTGATCCCTGGGTGGGGAAGATCCCCTGGAGAAGGAAATGGCAACCTACTCCAGTAATCGTGCCTGGAAACCCTATGGACAGAGGAGCCTGGCAGGCTACAGTCCATGGGGTTGCAAAGAGTCAGACATGATTGAAGACACATGCACCTTATATTCCATTCAAGGTTGCAACATTTTGGCTATATTCCCTATGCTGTACAATGTATTCTGCTTGTTTATTATGCACAGTGGTTTGTATGAGCTGGGCAGTTCTTTGTCATGGGGGGCACCCTGAACGGTGAAGCATGTTTAGCAGCATCCCTGCCCTCTACCCACTGGAAGCCCTTGTTGAGACATCCACAAATGACCCTGTCCCTTGAAGACTTCAGCTCTAGGGAAAGTGGCTTTGGATTTCAAAATCCTACACAAAGAGAAGGAAGTATACTGGCACTTACTGAATGCATTCTAGTGAGCTGGCTCTGTGCTCTTCCTCAGGGGTCATGATAATTCTCTCAGCTCTTTCATTGGTGGGAAAATGAGGTGAAAGATCATCTGACCAAGTTAAAAGATTAATCAGAACTTCTGACAGACTCCAAAGCCCATGTTCTTCTGTGTGTGGTAGTAGAGTGATCATAACACGTACTTACCCAGGCTGAGAAGTTGATCAGCACTGTCAAAACATACCTTCATCCTCACTAAAGACTCTGAATGTGAGTTCTCCAAATCTTTTCTCTGAAATTACCCATAAAGGTCAATCGTGTTAGGGTTTGCTGTGTTTTCACCAGGCTGTACCCAGTTTTCCAACACTGTACTTATATGAAACACTACAACTTTTCTTTATTAAATGAATATTCTTAATCTGGTGTTTTCAAACCTGATCAAGATCAAAATCTTTCCTGGAGGAAAAATAAAATAAAATATCAGTGCATTAGAAGGAGGCGAGGAATTATTTACTGAATGCCTTTGTTTGACAATTGCAATTGTTCCTTTGAAGAACAAGAAACAAGCTTGCCTTTTCTTTGACCGTTATATTAGAAATAGTGATTCACAACACTGGCTGTGTTTCAGAATTTCTCAGGGGCTTATAAAAATTTAAATCCACCCTCAGAGATTCTGACCGAATTGGTCTGGATGGGAACGAGGAATCCAGATGACTGTAATGTATGAACTGAAGGACCACTGGGCTGTGAGCCATCCTATGTGATAACTGACATCTCAGCCCTAAGAACTAGGAGTTTCATTTTCTGATCATTGATGCTGTATTTGAAGGATAAACTGATGTGCTTATCCATTTATGTGTTTTTGTACTTAGTCTTTTCTCACTGGCTATCGATGTTTACCACCCCTCACCCCAACAACTTCTGTACAAACACATCCTCCATCCCAGACATTTCCTACAAATATGGTTTTGTCTTTTATTATTAAAAATAAGTAAAGCGCAGAGAATCAGGAAAAAACCCTCTCTGTACTGAGTCCTGACTCCAACTGAGTTAGAAGGCAGCTGGGCTTCCCTAGTGCAGAGTACATCATGCGAAATACCAGGCTGGATGAAGCACAAGCTGGAATCAAGATTGCTGGGAGAAATATCAATAACCTCAGATANGCTATCCTATCACTACTGTCATAGACAAATATCCAAATGAAATATTCTCTTCTCTCTGCTGGCAGACACACTAAAATCATTTACCATTATTCCTCTTCCAGATATCCATTTAATAGAAACATAAAGTTCTTGTTTGGTCATGACCACTTTTAAATAAACAGGATTTTATAACCATAATCATGGAGATTGAAATACATTGTAAAATGAGACAAAACCTCCCCCAATCTACTAGACAGTTTACTTTGAAAGAAAAAAGGCACTAAGAAAATAGTAGATAACTGAAACTAACAATGAAAATGGCAATTTGAAAGCTTAAAATTACAATTTGACTCAATTTAAAAACTATATCCCTTTTTGACAATTGTAAATATTAGAATGTGTTGAGAAATCATCATATTGAGAGAGAATGAATAAGATGGAATGAAGAAATTTTGTTCGACCAGATTAACACTGTTATACCTTTAAAAAAATTCCCCAGATATATAAAGAAGTTTTCCAGAGATATCAAATTGCAACTGTGTTTGCATTACATCAAAAGAAAACCAATCATTATGTTGATTTCTGGGAACTTTGATATATGTGCTAATAAAAAAATATTATAAGAACTTGTATAAAACCCATTAGGTTCTACCTCTACAGACACATAAAAAGGCAATTTTTGTTCTAAGAGAATATGAGAAANAAGAAAACCAATCATTATGTTGATTTCTGGGAACTTTGATATATGTGCTAATAAAAAAATATTATAAGAACTTGTATAAAACCCATTAGGTTCTACCTCTACAGACACATAAAAAGGCAATTTTTGTTCTAAGAGAATATGAGAAACAATTACATAATATTCTTGCTGTAATCATTAGATATATAAAACATGCTGCTGCTGTTGCTTCTAAGTCGTTTCAGTCGTGTCCGACTCTGTGCGACCCCACAGACGGCAGCCCATTGGGCTCCGTTATCCCTGGGATTCTCCAGGCAAGAACACTAGAGTGGGTTGCCATTTCCAAACATTGATAAAATATACTAAATCTATATCCTTTCACTGTTAAACATTGTCTCATGATAAACCAGCTTTTTGAACAGATAATCTTTTAATTCTTAGAGGCAAGATGAACAATTTAGTCAATTTGCCTTGACTGCATATTCTTTGATCTTTCAGTACAAATACAAGAATGAATCCTGACAATCACATTTCTTTCTTTTTACATTAATTGTTGGGTATGATCCCAGCAAGGAAAAACAAAAAATGAAAATGCTAAATTTTTGGTGTCATCACAGACAGAAAAGAAGACCTGCTTTTACATTTCCAATGTCATCACTTCACACATTAAAACTGAGTGACACCTAACACTCCAATTGCTTTTTAACTGGCAAGAATCTTGGGTATACCTTAGACCATGTTGACCCAGAGAAATCATCAATGTGGTGTCCAAAAGACAGTCACGGTCAGAGTACACATGTGACTTTGAGCACTGGCTTTACCAGTGAGTAGTATCTTGAGAGCACTCCTAACACATTTTAAACCCATCAGAACCTCATTTTTCTGATCTATGTAATATCACCAGCAACATATACCTCCTAACATTTTTTGAGCAATAAAACAGATTTTAAAAAATGAGATAATGTGAATCTGCCTAGCAGAGAGTTGATATTACTATATAAAAATTACTTAGCTTTTTTCCCTTGTATATGGAAAGGAACTTTAACAATATTATGGTATTATTTATTCACAATATAACTCTCAAGTGGCTGTTCTTCAAAGTAGAGTCTTGGGAACTCAACATTAAAGCCATATGGTTTGAAGTAAGGTGATGCAACTTAAGTTTGTTTTTGAAAGACAGTGCATTGATCTAGAAGATAAAAATGATGTACATGTTTGCTAGGGCAAAATTCCACAGACTGGGCGCCTTACACAACAGAAATCCATATTCCAGCTCTGAAGGTTGGAAGCCCAAGATGAAGTTGGCAGTTTGCTTCTTCCAAGGCCTCTCGTTGGTATCAGATGGCCCCCTCCTCTGTGCACACTAGGGTGTCTGTGTTCTAATCTCCTTTTCTTAGAAGGACAACATCGAGCTGGATTAGAGCCTACCCCATGAGCCTCATGTCATCTTAATTACCTCTATAAAGGTTCTGTCTGCAAACACAGTCACATTCTGAGGTGCTGGGGTTTAAGGCTTTAACAGATGAATTGGGGGGAGGGTGCAAATTACAGGCAAATAAATTATAGTGTTTGTGGGGTATAGAAAAAACTTCAGTATTATTCAATGATTTTAATCCTAAGAAGGAACACAATGATACTTTAATAGAGAAGTTTTCTCCCCTATGGCATTATTTAAGGTGAACAACAGTTCCTGTTAAGTATCAATTACTATCTGTCTCCCAGCTCTTCAAAACACAAGCTCCTCCCACCCCCATTGTCTTTACTCTGACTATTTGGGATATCTTAGATTATCACTTACAACTGACTTAAAAAATAAGTTGTGTGCATTTGTGCACCACTTTCACATCAAATCTACGGTAGGTAAAAATCCCTGTTAGTATCACGTGGACATTTCAGGGATGGCCTGGCCCACGACAGCAGCTGCCCTCTCTGCTTTGGGCTGATGCTCTTTTGTGTAAGTCTTGCCTTTTTTTCTTTCCCTTGAGCTAAAGCTGGTTTTCTTAACCTGCCAGCTGTAGGTGTGAAGATTAGGAGAGCTTATTGTTCCCCTGAAAGTACACAAAATGGTATGTTTCCTATGGAGATGCTTCATGAGTCTTTGCAGATCATTGCAAGGGTTTTGTGTTCTGTTCATTAATCATTCACCTACTATTTACTATGGTAGTGTTTACTAATATGTGCTGGGCACAGTTCTAAATGCTGGCAATACAGTGATGGACTACAAAGACAGCAGCCATGTTCTTACAGAGTCAATGTTCTCCATCCTAAAAAGGCTAGGAGGCCCTCATCTAAAGCTTAAGGTAACTTCTTATGGCTCTTCTCCTTGTATTCCAAAAATGAATAATTACTATATTGCTTTACAAGTAGGTATCTTCTGAGTCATTTATAAGCATTAAGACATTTTATTTGTTATCATTAAAAAGCAATTGTGAGAAATTATGTTCACTAATTCTAAAAATCTATTAAAACTATATATATATGCACACATAAATATATACTTTTATATATATTGGTGTATATATAATTATACAAAACATGTTCTGTTTAAAATTATTTCACACTATGCATTTCTACCTCTTAAATAAAAAATGAAAATGTATATTAATTTAATATTCTTAATGTGCTAGCTGTTGGGAGCCACATTAGGCATTATTGACAAAATGGAGGCACGGCCCCAACCTTCATCCCACAGGCATGGTCCAAGGATGAAGGAGTTAGGTCTTGTGATTCTGACTTGTTCTTTCCTTTCTTCGGTTGAGCTGGCAGGAAAGAATGTTAAGGTGCTTATTGTTCTTGAGAGAAGCATGAGAAAGCACAAAGCCTTCTGCAGTTGTACCCAGAAAATAATCTATAAAGTAACCATTGACATTTGTTCAAGGATCTTTACAAAGAATATTNATTGGAAAAGACCCTGATGCTGGGAAAGATTGAAGGCAGGAGGAGAAGGGGACAACAGAGGATGAGATGGTTGGATGGCATCACTGACACGATGAACATGAGTTTGAGCAAACTCAGGGAGTTGGTGATGGACAGGGAAGCCTGGCAGTCCATGGGGTCACAAAGAGTCGGACACAACTGAACTGAACTGAACTGAACAGTCACTCAAATGGTAAAAAAAATCTGTCCACAATGCGGGAGACCCAAGTTCGATCCCTCGGTTGGGAGATGTGGAAAAGGAAAGGGTGACCCACTCTGGTATTCTTGCCTGGAGAATTCCATGCACAGAAGAGCCTAACAGACTATAGTCCATGGGGTTGCAAAGAGTTGGACATGACTCAGTGACTAACACAAACACACACTGGATGGTAAAGTAAGTGTTTGGGTGGCTTTTTCATCAAGCACTCATTGCTTTCTGTTCTGGCTCCAATTTTTACACTCGGCATGGCCTTGGCATTGGTTTTCCCTGGGCAGTTTCCTCTGTGAGATGCGTTTGTCTCTCCATGAAGTGGTTGTGAGGATTAAAGGAGAGAAGTGTTTGGTGATGTTCAGTTCAGTTCAGTTGCTTAGTTGTGTCTGGCTCTTTGCGACCCCGTGGACCAGACTTCCCTGTCCATCACTAACTCCTGGAACCTGCTCAAACTCATGTCCATCAAGTCAGTGATGCCATCTAACCATCTCTTCCTCTGTCATCCCCTTCTCCTCCTGCCTTCAATCTTTCCCAGCATCAGGGTCTTTTCCAATGAGTCAGCTCTTCGCATCAGGTGGTGAAAGTATTGGAGATTCAGCTTCAGCATCANGTGATGCCATCTAACCATCTCTTCCTCTGTCATCCCCTTCTCCTCCTGCCTTCAATCTTTCCCAGCATCAGGGTCTTTTCCAATGAGTCAGCTCTTCGCATCAGGTGGTGAAAGTATTGGAGATTCAGCTTCAGCATCAGTTCTTCCAATGAATATTCAGGACTGATCTCCTTTAGGATGGGCTGGTTGGATCTCCTTGCAGTCCAAGGGACTCTCAAGAGTCCTCTCCAACACCACAGTTCAAAGCATCAATTCTTCGGCGCTCAGCTTTCTTTATAGTCCAACTCTCACATCCACACATGACCACTGGAGAAACCATGGCTTTGACTAGACGGACCTTTGTCAGTCAAGTATTGTCTCTGCTTTTTACTATGCTGTCTAGGTGAGTCATAGCTTTTCTTCCAAGGTGCCAGTGTCTTTTAATTGGTGATGTTGACACAGGGCAGACACCCAGTGAAGGTTACCGTAGCCATGACCGGAGGGCTCTGTCTTCTGTCTGGCCCTTGCTAGTTTTCTTCTCCACCGTCAGTGCATATCCTATTTACTCCTCACCTCCCACCACCGCACACACACAAACACACCAGTTTTTTTAAAAAAATTCTTCCCTTTCATGTTTTCTGTGGAAAGTGTGGCTTTTTAAATGACACAGGCAGTCAGCTCATGCCTTTCTTCCTGCTCGGTGAACCAAGCAGCCACTCACTATGGGTTTAGTGGAAACACAGCATCTGCTTTCACTGCCCAGGGCTACCTCTCTGCTAACCGCATCCAGGCCAGGGAATGTTCAGAAAGCCAAATGGGGGGCGGGGGGTGGGGAGGTCACAGATGTCTCTAGGGAATCTTACCGACTTGACAGTCCATAAACAGGGGACAATATCTTCCCAGTTCCAAAGATGTGGTGATTGTCAGAATTGATGGATTGTCTATTAACATAAAAAACTTCTCTTCAGGAGTCGCTTTGATAATCTTTTCTCTTCAAATGACAACAGTCTCAGAGTAGCATTCTTTTTTTTTTTTTTTTATGCTCCACCTTTTAATTTAGAAAAGTTGAAAGCTTAGTGCACTGAACCCAGGACCAGTCACTGCAAGTCTCACCCAACATCTTCACCACAAAGCTTCTTAGCACAGGGACCTTGTCTTCCCAGTGGAAAGTCCAGTTTCAAGTCTGAGGACCCTCTTGTGGTCATGATAGTATTATCAGATTCAATGTCCCCCAAATGTGCTTTACAACTATTTTTTTGGATTCAAGGTACAATCAAGGATTATATGCTTCATTTTGTTGTCATAATCTGCTCAACACTTTGAAAAAATAAAACCAGTTTTGTTTCAGAATTTGAGGCATTTTATAGCAATACTATAAGTGACTCAGTGGTAAAGAATCTGCCTGCCAAGCAGAAGATGCAAGTTTGATCCCTGGAGGAGGAGATGGCAACCCACACTAGTATTCTTGCCTGGGAAATCCAGTGGACAAAGGAGCCTTGCAGGCTACAGGCCAAGGGGTTGCAAAGAGTCAGACACGACTTAGCAACTAAACAACAGCAAAAATAGCAGTACTATATGTAAACATTTTGCCTAAAGGATAGCTTTATTAGAACAACTAGTAGACGGTCTTTATCAAATAATTTTTGTTAGTACTTGTATCCACTTAAATAGACAAAAGCAGCATTCATTAAAAGTGCCTCATCAACCAAAATGTTCATATAAAATTTGTAGAATGTATTTGTTAAATTTCATCTTTATAAAAGCCACTGGGTTGATCCAGTGATAAGGTCATAAACTTTCTTCCACTAGGATGCAATATATGACCAGGCATAAACAGTCCCGATGCTTAACAGCTGCAAAAATAAGATCTATACCAACAAGGACTTGTCATATAGCACAGGGAACTCTGCTCAGTTCAGTTCAGTCACTCAGTCGTGGCCGACTCTGCGACCCCAAGAATCACAGCACGCCAGGCCTCCCTGTCTGTCACCAACTCCCAGAGTTCACTCAGACTCACGTCCATCTAGTCAGTGATGCCATCCAGTCATCTCATCCTCGGTCGTCCCCTTCTCTTCCTGACCCCAATGCCTCCCAGCATCAGAGTCTTTTCCAAGAGACAACTCTTCGCATGAGGTGGCCAAAGTACTGGAGTTTCAGCTTTAGCATCATTCCTTCCAAAGAAATCCCAGGGCTGATCTCCTTCCGAATGGACTGGTTGAATCTCCTTGCAGTCCAAGGGACTCTCAAGAGTCTTCTCCAACACCACAGTTCAAAAGTATCAATTCTTTGGCACTCAGCCTTCTTCACAGGCTAACTCTCACATCCATACACGGCCACAGGAAAAACCATAGTATTCTATAATAACCTATATGGAAAAAGAATTTGAAAAAGAATAGATACTTGTATATGTATAACTGAATCACTTTGCTGTACACCTGAAACTGATACAACATTGTTAACCAACTATACTCCATATAAAATAAAAAATCTTTTAATTATTTAAAAACTAGAATAGAAGATCTCTGCTTGACAATTGCTATTGTTTTAATGGAACATAAGTGTGTGTCCTGCACATAGCTGGTCTACACACTTCCCACAAACAGCTAATGTGTTCTGGTCACGCTCACCAGCAGTGCTTGTCTTCCTGGAATTTCTCTCTGCCCAGCAGCCCTGCGTCCTCTGGAGAGTCTGTTGCCTTTACCACACTAAGCAGGCCTCCAGGTTTATGGTGCATCGTTAAAGAGCTTGCAAAACACAGAACATGAAGCCCCCTGCCCTTCCCCTCTGTGCTTGCTGAAGTTTTGCTTCCTGGGCAGAATGGGAAGCCCCCAGCAGACACACACCTTCCTGTGTCAAAGAGTCCAGAGAACACTTGTGATGGAAACCCTCCTGGGGCCCAAATATGCCCAGAGGTGGTCTCTGTAAGAGCTCGGCCACTGTCCTGAAAGTGGTGGGTGGGGTGGAGGGGAGATCACTTCCCAGAACAGGGGGCTGTGGCTCCCAGAAGAGGAAACACACACACACACCCCATGGGCCCCACCTCCCACAGCCCAACCCCTTTACTCCCTCCCTAGACCTCTCTCTCCCCAGGAATCCTGGCCATACCTCCTGCCAACATCCCTTAACTCTCCCTGGGGAGCTCCCTTTGTGTCTGCTCCTGACTCATTGGACATGAATCTGAGCAAACTCCAGGAGATAGTGAAGGACAAAGGAGCCTAGCTGGTGTGCTGCAGTCCATCGGACTACAAAGAGTCAGGCATGACTGAGCAACAGAATAACAACAACAACAACAACAACAACAGTGATCTCTTTACATTTCTCTCTCCCAATGCACTGTGTGTTCCTAAGACAGGAAGAGAGTTTCTTATACTATCCATATCCTCCAGAGCTTAGGGTACAGCCTGATGCATAGGTGAAATGTTAACTAAAGGAATAAATGAAATAATAACAAGTGTTGGCCAGATACCACATTCTTTGCCTTCTTTTTTATTAAAAAAAAATTTATTTATTTGGCTGTGCCAGGTCTTAGTTGCAGCACACAGGATTTTTTTTTTTTTTTTTTTAGTTATGGCATGTGGGATCTAGTTCCCCAACCAGGATTGAACCCCAGCTCCCTGCATTGGGAGCATGGAGTTTTAGCCGCTGGACCCCCAGGGCTTCTCACATTCTTGAGAAGGAAAACCATGTCCCATTCTAGAAACCTTGGAGTCTGTATTCATTTCCCGAGGCTAGTGTAACCAGTAAACACAAACTGTGTGGCTTTGAACAACAGAGATTTATTCTCCTACGGATCTGGAAGCCTGAAGTCTCAAATCAAGTTGTTGGTAGGCCCCGGTTCCCTCCAAGGACAGAATCTTCCCTTTCCTCCTCCAGCCTCTGGTGGCTCCAGGCATTCCCTGGCTTGTGCTCCCTCTCTTCCTCTGTTTCTCCCTCACCTTTTCCCATTTTTGTCCCTGCCATCTCCCTTTGCCTCTCATAAGGACCCTGGCAATGGCCTTGGGGACCCACCCGAAAAATCCTTAGTAAAATCATCCCATGAGCCTGAATTAAACACACGTGCAAAGACTTATTTCCCAATAGGGTCACATTCGCAGCTTCCAGGAATGGGAACTTGTTATCTGTGGCTGGCCATGATTCAGTTCATACAGTACTCCACTGTGAAAGAAAAAAATATTGCCTGTATCTTTCTTGCAATGTTTTCCTGCCTGTGCTTCACCAGAGAGACGTCTCCCAGATGCAGCGTGCTTGCTTTGGTTTTGCCTAGGAAAATTAAGCTAGTAACATCTCTGATTGTCATAACGATGCACACAGATGGCGTCATTCTTCGTGAGAGTCCACAAATAGAAGGTAGAAGGGAGAGGGGAGGCTGATGGGTGAGTTTCAGGATGGGAGGTCCAGGAAGGTGTGATAAACTACAAAATATTCTCTTGGGGTTCTTGAAACCGAGGGGAGGGTGGGCCCAGGTTTCACCTGAGCTCAGCAAGGGCGGGGGTGGTGGTGGTGTGTGAGGGATGGAGGGAAGATGATGATGGCTGTCTCTTATACACATCTCAATGTGTATAAGAGACAGCATATTCTGTTTGGCCTGGCTTTACAAGATTATTAACTATTTCTGCTGGTGGATTTAAATCACTTCATGAACACGGTTTGGGATTTCTTTAAAAGTTAAAAATCACATATACCATACAGTCAGCCACTCTACTCTTTGACTGTTGACCTAAGAGTATAAATGTTTATAACTTTATGTGTAACAACCCAAAACTGGAAACCGTCCAAATATCCATCAATACATGAATGGATAAGCAAATTTTGTTAACAATTATACAATGGAATACTACTCAGGTTAAAAAAAAAGAACAGATTTTCAATGCAGGCATCAACATGAGTGAATTGCAAAATATATGTTGAGTAAAAGATGCCAAACAAATATGAATTCATAGTAGATGATCCCATTTATACAGAATCCTAGAAAATGCAAACAATGTAGTGACAACAGACCAATATTTGCTTGGGGGCATAAATGGGAAGAAGGGAGGATGGATTATAAGGACAATGTGGCAATTTTGGAGGTGATGTAAATGTTTATTATCTTGATTTCACAGGTGTATACAGGTCAGGTGTTATTGTATATCATTGATACCTCAAAGATCAGTTACTTGAAAAGAATTACTAGCCATTTCATAGACTTCTAGGAAATGTTATTCGTTNAGCAAACACCGTCCCTTAGCCACCTTGAGAGCCTGGGACCGTGTAGTACTCTGTGGATGGACAGGTCCTGGGGAAGCTGCTCAGGCTCCGAACGTGGACTCGGGGCCACCTGAGCATAAGATCTCGAGTTCCCGAGATCTGCAGCATGGTCTAGAAGTGGGTACAGGCTCTGGGGGGACGCTTCTCCTTGGTCCTGTAGAGCCCAGGTCCAGTGAAATGGGCCTGGCTAGGACGGCACCGTCCTTGCCCCTCTGAGAAGGACAAGGTCATGGGCTGACCCAGGGCGGGTGAGTTGGTCTTAGAACATGCTGGATTGAGGGAGGCAGGCAGGAGACTGCCCAACTGTGCAGCTGTGGGCGCTCTTTGCCACAAGGTCTTTCTAAAATGATGGCTCCGAGTCAGAGTAGAGATTAATAATCCACTGTTTGGGGCCAAACAGGTTTGAATTTTGAGGACTTCTATTCCTTTGCTGTGTTATTTCGGGCAAAGTACTTAATTTCTCTGAGGACTGATTTTCTCATCTGTAAAGTGCGGACATACCCTCTCCAGGCGGGAGGATTAAATGATGTCCATGAAGAGATCAGCACAGTGAGTGCTCTGTGGCCTGCAGCAGCTGCGCTGCTATTCTTTTTCTATTGTTGTTGAGATGGCTTTCAGCTCTTAAGTGACGGCTCTAGGGCCATGCGTGGAAAGGAGAGACCCACTGGCCCTCCAATGTTATTCCCTCTTCTCTAAGAGTCACTGCTGTTGATAGTCAGGGGCCTGGGCTCTGATTTCCTTGTATCATTTACTTGACTGTGAACCACTGGCAAATCACTTTGCTTCCTGGAGCCTCAGTGTCCTTGTTGGAAAAATGGGACAATAACAGCATCCGTTCCTGGTAGTGCTGTTAGGAGTGAGTGAGATGATCCATCTAAGATCTTAACCAAGGTTTGCCTGGCACAAAGCAGGCTCTCAAAGCTGTTATTTACTTTTCTTAATCAACACCTCGCTTCTCTCTCCTGGTGTCCTCGGCCCAGCCATGGGCAGCTGCTGCTGTGATATTCAGGTTTCAGGACCCATCTATCCTGGGCAATCTTCACGCCATGGAATAACAGCTTCTGAGGAAGGGAAACCTCAAATCTGATGTTTGCTTAAGTCCAAGCTCTAGCTGCTTTGGGAAAAGGCCCGTGTTGGCCGAAATCATTTCTTGCTTTGTTCTTTTTTGGCCCCTGTCGGGCAAAGCTTAATCTCAGTCAGACTTCTTGATTAACTGGGGAAGAAGAATTTGCCAAGGAAAGGAAACAGCAGACTGGTTTCTTCAAACGAGGAAACTGCTATGTGATCAGTACTCTTTCTGGGCAGCTTCACTTCCTTCTTTTTCTTGTGTAAGAAAATCTAAGTTAAACATATCTGCGCCAAGGATGGTCAAATCCAGCTTCTCTGGGAGTGCTGATAGGCAGGGGGCCTGGTGGTTCCGGAGGCTCTGGTAGATGCTGGGGATCCTCTGCACAGGTGCGCCCTCGGGAGGCTTGCTCTGCTCCGAGGGCAGCCTGGAGGAAAAGAAGCAGGTGAGTGCAGATTCCTCAGGCACCTGGGGGCTCGCTGCTGCCGCCTGCTTCCACGTAAGTTCTGGGTCGAGCACCGTGGGCCCCATCATCAAAGCATGTTGTCCACTTGCAAAGACATGTAAACACCGATTCTTTCTACTTGACCCTCCATCACCAGGTCTTTCCTCCTGTTGATCTCTGAACACATTGAAAAGCCATCTACTTCCACTCCTCAAACACCTTCCTTTCTTGTCCAGGTCCCTGCTACCATCACCTTTGCCCAGCTCTGTGCCAGCCAAGCTCAGAGCTCCCAGAAGCTCCCCTTTCTGCCTTGCCCGGGGCCTGGCCTCATGCTCCACCTTTATTTATCTCTCTCTCTCTCTAATTTTTAATTGGGGTAAAATATGCTTCCCTCGTGGCTCAGATGGTAAAAAATTCTACCTCCAATGCAGGAGACCTGGATCCTATCCCTGGGGTAGGAAGATACCCTGAGAAGGGAATGGCAACCCACTCCAGTATTCTTGCCTGGAGAATCCCATGGACAGAGGAGCCTGGCGGGCCACAGTCCCTGGGGTTGCAGAGTTGTACATGACTGAGTGACTAACACAACACAGAGCATAAAATTTGCCATCTTAGCCCCCTTACGTGCACAGCTCTGTGGCATTAAGTGCTTTCACGTTGTCATGCAACCACCGCCACTGTCCGTCTCTGGAACACTTGTCATCTTGCAAAATTGAAACTCTGCACTCAGTAAAAAAGAATTCGCTCTCCCCACCAGCCCCTGGCAATCACCATTCCACTTTTTCACTTCCTGTGAGTTTGACCTCTCTGGAAACCTGTGTAAGTGGAATCACACAGCATTTGTCCTTCCATAACTGGCTATTGCCCCGCACACAATGTCCGCATGGTCCATCTGTGCTGTGGCAGCTCTTCCTTCTCTTAGGGTTTCCTTTGGAATGGCTGCATCCTACCCGTCTTTAGGGTCTGAGTGTGAACTCCTTTCTTCCAGGAGGCCTCCTCGACCCCTGCCCCTGGTGCTCCCACAATGCTTTGCACCCGCCTTCAGGGAGATCCAGGCAGAGTAGGGGAGGAGCCCAGAGACCCCTCTGCCCTCCTGAGCATCGATCCTCAAAGCACAGGCTCCTTTGCACTCCTGGCTATATCCCAGGGTCCCATCACAGCCCCGTGCCCGCAAGGGCAGAGCGGAGCACAACAAACAGTGCAGAGTGAATGCTGAACACACTTTTCCTAAGATAGTCACTGACAATTTCTCACACGCCTAGAGGACAAATTAGCACACGCTTGGCCCATCAGGGGCACAGGCAATCTTAACCAGCACAGGGTTTGTCTCTAAGGCACAATTCTCCATCCGATCACCGATTCTCTGGCCTTTCCCTCAACCCTGCTCTATCAGCACCCGCTGCTTCTTGGGGAGCCCAGCGGTGTCTCCAGCGCTGAGTTCCAGGCACAGTCCCCGTCACCCCCTCGCCTCCCGTCTGTCTCTCCTGGCCTCACTTCACCCTGCACAGCCTGGAAAGAGCCTACTCCTGGCCACCTCTCAACCCCGGTTCACTCCAGGAACCCCGGCCCTGTGTGTCTCAGTGAGTAACACTGAAGCCATCGCTCCAGCCTGCCCTCTGGGGAGGAATCCTTATTCCACAGTAATCTGCCCATTGCCAACAGCGTCTACTTCCTTCTTTCCTATGCTCATACAGAAGCTCTTCTCCAAGGCCTGGTCCTTTCACTGTGGGGGAGTGGACAAACAGTGGGGCCATGTTCCTGCCTTCCCATTGACCAGTGGTTTAACTTGAGGCAAATCACAATTCATCCCTAAGGCTTGGTTTCCTCACCTGTAGGTGGAGATAACAAGGAGTGTGTACCACACAGACTTCGAGAATGATCTTACGATTGCTGAGGGGAAGGATGGGAGGAAGGGATAGTCAGGTAGTTTGGGATGGACATGTACACACTGCTGTATTTAAAATGGATAACCGGGGGCTTCCCTGGTGGTTCAGTGTAAAGAATCTGCCTGCCAATGCAGGAGACATGGATTCAATCCCTGACCCAGGAAGATCCCACATGTCACAGAGCAGTTGTGCCGTAACTATTGAGCCTGTGCTCTAGAGCCTGGGAGCCGCAACTCCTGAGCCCACATGTCACAGTTACTGAAGCCTGTCCACCCTAGAGCCCATGTTCTGCAATAAGAGAAGCCACCTGAGTGAGAAGCCCACTCACCATTAGAGAGTCGCCCTGACTCCCCACAACTAGAAAAAAGCTCCTGCATAACAACAAAGACCCAGCACAGCCAAAAATAAATAAAAATTAAAAACTAAAATGAAGTAAAATAAAATGGAGAATCAATAAGGATCGACTGTATAGCACAAGGAACTCTGCTCAATGTTACGTGGCATTCTGGATGAGAGGGGAGTTTAGGGGAGAATGGATACCTGTATGACGGAGTCCCTTTGCTGTTCACTTGCAACTATCACAACACTGTTTGTTAACTGGCTATACTTCAGTACAAAATAAAATTAAGGATAAAAAGGAATACGTCCCCAGAAGCCTGTGAGGATGAAGCCAAGTCATGTAGCAGTTCCCCACCTTGCTGTCAGTTATGGGCCTGGTGGAAGACTCTGGACAGTGGTTGATGCTGGATGAGGCTGGTGCTGTTGGAGGAGGTCAGGCTGCATGGAGGTGGAGGTGATGTAGGTGAGGTAACGCTAACCTGGGAGACTAACCATGAGGACATCACCTGCCTCCTCCCACGTTTTCCCTCCCTGGCCTCTGTGCTGAGGCCAAGCTCTCCACAGAAAGCACCCATCTGATTTCTAGGGACTCCTTGCTGCTCAGGGGATCATGTGTGGTGGACACTCTGCTGACTGAACTGATGGACTGACTGACTCTGTAAACACCCTGCCAAATGCCCACAGAATGCTCTAGACATTCACGTCTGCTAGATGGTACTTCTGCTCCCAAAGGCTGGAGGTTGAGTCGTGTACTTAACAAGAATCAGCTGTGTTTGCTCCCAAACTTGTGAATGCCAGTTGTATGTTTTATTGTGATCATAAACTTATTTAAACAAAATGAAAATTGATGAGATTAGTGTGAAAGAACTTTGTGAAAACTAAGATGAATACTTGGAAAAGACTAGATGAAGGGTCATGTTGAATTGAGGATAGATGAGACAACTGTTAAAGCTTGAGGGAAGTTATAAAAAGAAAAAACTAGAAGTCTAGTGCTCTCTCATTGCTTTGCAAATATCTTTAAGTTCTAGCTCTCCTTAAAAAAAAGCAGAAACTGAAAACGATAAATAATGCATTTATGGCAGACTGTGCTGAACTTGCCTCTTATGCGAAGAAAAAACCTTGGCCCTACATCAAAAGTTGGGGATGACTGTATGTTCTACTCTTGCAAATTGAAGTAAAATGTTTACAGGATGTACATATAATGTTTTAATGGCCCCTTGTTTTAAAATCTGTATTTTTAAATTAACCCAACAAGCACTGGTGTTGATCCAGCTGGGTGAGAGGTTTTCTGCCGTTCAGCCTCCTGTTTGGGGCCCTCCAAGCAGCCCCATTCTGGCCTCATTCACTGCACACATCTCCCACTTTCCCTTCCACTCCTTTGGCCCCTCACTGAAGATTGACTGAGAATCAGAAGCAGCTCTGAGCTCAGAGCCGATTTCTTGTGCTGCCTCTACCTGGAGAGGGTGGAAGCAAGACAGTATGAGAGTGTGCCTGGCCCCCCCTGCTGCATGGGAGCTGCTTGTCTATGGTGTTGTGGAGTCTTTCCCCACCTGACATCCCACCGCACTTTGGATAGAATTGGGTCCCAGCCCGAATTCATATGTTGAAGCCCCATCCCCCAATGAGATGGTATTTGAAGTTGGGGGAGGGCCTTTGTAAAAGTGCTGCACTCAATATGACAGCAAATTTGGAAAACTCAGCAGTGGCCACAGGACTGGAAAAGNCGGTGATGCTATCCAACCATCTCATCCTCTGCTGCCCCCTTCTCCTTTTGCCTTCAATCTTTCCCAGCATCAGAGTCTTTCCCAATGAGTCAGTTCTTTTGCATCAGGTGGTCAAACAGCTTCAGCTTTAGCATCAGTTCTTCCAGTGAATATTCAGGGTTGATGTCCTTTAGTATTGACTGGTTTGCTGTCCAAGGGACTCTCAAGAGTCTTCTCCAGCACCACAATTTGAAAGCATCAATTCTTTGGTACTCAGCCTTGTAATAAATATGCATATATACTAGGATTTCAAAAAGAATAGTCTTTAGGAGCTCAGTGGTAGGCAGACTTGAAACTCAATTCTTCCAGCAAGTCATTAATTCACCGTAATGCATTCATTGCCACTTACCTATTTGGAGCCGAGTGAGCAGCCCAGTCCCCTGTATCAAACTCTGACTGATAGGCAAATACATCTTTTAACGTCCTTGTGCTCTGGCTCGTCTGCTAATGGAAACCTCGAGGGTCTCTGGGTCTCTGTGCTTGACTCCTGAACAGGTCCTTCCTAAAGCCCAGGACTTGGCCACCCGCCACCCCCACAATCGGTGCTCAGACCAGTCCTGCCAGGAGGTCATTGAAGCACAGTCCTTTCTCTCTCGCTGTCTTCACAGACAGCACACCTACACTGACCCTGCTGCCTACGTTTCATACTAGCTATTAGCTTTTCAAGCCCATCTCTGTCGAGGTGATCCATTTCTGCCTGCATGTTGAGCAGATTTTTATGACTTGATGGATTGTTTCGTTTGGGGCTGCGCTGGGTCTTGGCTGCTGCTCGGGCTTTTCTCTCTCGGGACCAGTGGGGGCTGCCCTCCCGTTGTCGTCCACAGGCTGCTCCTTGTGGTGGCTTCTCTTGTTGCAGAGCGCAGGTTCTAGGCTGCAGGCTCCAGTAGTTGCAACATGTGGGCTCAGTAGTTGCAGCTCCTGGACTCCAGAACATAAGCTGAATAGCCTTGTTAACACGGGCTTAGTTGCTGCGAGGCACATCGGAATTTCCCACATCAGGGATCGAACCCGCATCTCCTGCATTGGCAGGTGGATTCTTTACCACTGAACCACTAGGAAAGCCTAGCTACACATTAAGAGAAAAAAAATACTTAAAGTGCCTCCCTCTTCGTTTTCCAAAACCACACTTTGTGTAACAGCTCACCTTTCTGGGTAAAGCAGAGAGAATGGCTGGTGGGACTCACTTAGACCCTGTGCTTTATCCCATGCACTCCCAGATGAGTACGGGCGGGACCGGCTTTCTCCAGACTTCTACGAAGAGTCAGAGACAGACCCTGGGGCGGAAGAGCTCCCAGCCCGCATCTTTGTGGCCCTTTTTGACTACGACCCCCTCACCATGTCCCCGAACCCAGACGCTGCAGAAGAGGAGCTTCCCTTTAAAGAAGGGCAGATCATCAAGGTGGGGCATGGCCCGGGGGGTACAGGTGGCAGGGGAGGATGGAGAGGGGTGCCCTCCAGATCAAGTTCCTTAACACAGGGGTCCCCAACCCTCGGGCCATGGACCAGTATGGGTCTGTGGCCTGTGAGGAACTGGATTGCACAGGTGAGCAAGCAAAGCTTCATCTGTATTTACAGCCGCTCCGCATCACTCACATTACCAGCTGAGTTCCCTTTCCTGTCAGATCGGTGGCAGCGTTAGATTCTCATAGGAGTACAGACCCTACAGTGCTTGAATCATCTGGAAACCACCGCCACCCCCAATCCACGGAAAAATTGTCTTCCACGAAACCAATTCTTGATACCACAAAGCTTGGGGACAGCTGCCTTAACACCTCAAAATGATAGGCTACTTTCTCTTGTATTTGATATTCAGCCTCCTATCAGTAGTAGAGGAGGAGCCTGAGTCTGGAGTCAGAAGGAAGACATGGGATGCTCCCTAGGAGAGGGGAAAGGGCCTTGAACCCTAAGTTGGCAAATTTCCGAAAAGGCACTGACAATAACCTTTGAAAGAGGTCGCTAACTAAAACGGACTCTAAAGGATAGTGATGCTTACCCCGCAGAATAGTACACACAGTATTTCTTTGTGAGTTGAGGTTTTTCACTTCTAGAATGCCAGACAGTGGCGCTGTCTCCTTACGGAGGAATCATTTGTTACACTGCACCTGCGTGTGTGTGTATGGGGGGTGGTTAACTTGTGTGCGGTCACACACATGCACTCAGCTAGCAGAGCCCTGGCCTTGCCGGGCAGCCCCCTGGTGAATGGGAGCTCCAGAGGCTATCCAAACCCTGGAGGAGAAACAGGTTCTTAGACATACAGATTTTTAGGGTGAGGGCTATGTGTACACACTTATGCCCACAAGCAGCAATTTTCCGTGTTCTTTAAGTCAGTGTCTGACTAACTGTGACTCTAGGTGAACAGAGCTGATCTATTTCTGAACCAGCCACCCCAATGCCTTGCCTTCTTCCCATGACTCCAGGTGTATGGTGATAAAGACGCTGATGGATTCTACCGCGGGGAAACCTGTGCCCGGCTTGGCCTTATTCCCTGTAACATGGTCTCTGAAATCCAGGCAGATGATGAAGAGATGATGGACCAGCTTCTCAGACAAGGCTTCCTCCCTCTGAACACACCTGTGGAGAAAATAGGTAAGAGGCCACGCCCTGCTCACCTGTGAACCTGCAGGCCAGGTGGCGCCTGCCTTCTCCCAGGTTTTGTAGCACAAAACACCAGCCCGGGGTTTCCCTGGTGGCTCAGTGGTGGAGAGTCCACCTGCCAATTCAGGGATCACAGGTTCCACCCGTCTACTGGGAAGGTCCCACATGCCTTGGAGCAACTGAGCTCACGTACCACAACTATTGAGCCTGTGCTCTGGAGTCCAGGAGCCACAGCTACCGAAGGCCATGCCTCCTAGAGCCCGTGCTTCACAAGAGAAGCCATCGCAATGAGAAGCCTGAGTGCTGTGACTAGAGAGTAGCCCCAGATCACTGCGATGAGAGAAAACCCAAGTGCAACAGCAAAGACTCATCACAGCCAAAATTAAAAAAATATATATATATATATTTTTTTTAAACAACAACAACAAAAAAATATATATATATATATATTTTTAAACAAAAAAAACCCCCACCAACTCAGGGCAGGAGGCAGTGCTGATCAGAGGAATCAATGCTTTGGGTTTTTTTTTTTTTTAAGATATTTCATATAGTTCCCTGTGCTACACAGTAAATCCTTGTCACTTAACCATTTTATTTTATTTTTTTGGCCACACCAGGCATGTGGGATCTTAGTTCCCAGACCAGGGACTGAACCTGTGTCACATGCATTGGAAGCACAGAATCCTAAACACGGGACCACCAGGGAAGTCAAAAATCTGAGTGTTAACCATCAGATTTTCTTGGGCAAAACCCATTCTGTGAACCAAGGTTTTAATCGTCCTGAGATACAGACATACAGGCATCTAAATATTTGTGAAAACACAGATGATCTTCTCATGAAAGATGAAGTATGGCCTTGCTTACTAAGACTCTATCACATTTAGAAAGTAAACATTTCGGGTTTTTTTTGGATGAAATGCTTGTGTCCCCCTAAAATTCATTTGTTGACACTTTAATCTGCAATGTGATGGTTTATTAGGAAGTAGGGCCTTTGGGAGTGAGCTGGTCACGAGGGTGGAGCCCTTATGGATGGGGTTAGCACCCTTATAAAAGAGACCCCAGAGAGCTCCTTCCCACTTCCATCATGTGAGGACACAAGGAACAGGAAGTCATCTGTGAACCAGGAAGGAAGGAAGCAGGTCTTCACCAGACACCAAGTCAGCCAGCACCTCGATCTTGGACTTCCCCCACCCCAGGACTGTGAGAAATGATTTGTTGTCTCGGCCCCCAGTCTATGGCACTTTGTTATCTCAGCATGAATGGACCGATACTGGTAATATACTTTGGGTTTTGTTTGTTTTAATATTTATTTACTTGGCTGCTCTGTGTCTTCATTGTAGCATGTGGGATCTTGAGTTGCAGCCTGTGGGATCTACTTTGCCCTCCAGGGACTGAACCTGGGCCCCACGCTTTGGGAGCACAGTCTTAGCCACTGGACCACCAGGACACTGGTACTACTTTGCACACTGACTATCTATGATAAATTTCAGAGGATGATTGGACAGTCATATGCTTTCCATTCTTCAGGTGAATTCTGCTTATCCAAAGACATAAAAGATTTTCACCCTTTAATTTGGATACTAAATTCTTTTATTTATCTAGAACCACTGAGCAAACAGTGAAACTGTTTTCAGCAACATTACATTTATGATCTTTAATTTTTCCACGTGCAAGGAAAATCTACTCATTCAAAAGGCCTCTCCTTTCTCTAAACAACTGTAGACAGAAAGACCCATGGCATTCATATTTAAAGTTTTAAAACTTCAAAACATTATATTCACTTCTTTTTATTGTTTAACCTTTTTCTAAATTTATTTTTATTGACTTACAGTTGATGTACAATGTTGTGCCAATCTCTTCTGTATAGCAAAGTGAATCAATTATACACATATATACATTCTTTTTTATATTCTCTTCCATTATCGTTTCTTACAGGATGTTGAATATAGTTCCCTGTGCTATACAGTAGGACCTTGTTATTTATCTGTCCTATATGTAATAGTTTGTCGTGCATTGCGTGCATACTCAGTCATGTCTGACTCTTTTGTGACCCCATGGATTGTAGCCTGCCAGGCTCTCCTCTGTCCATGGGACTTTCCAGGCAAGAATACTGGAGTGGGTTGCCATTTCTTCCTCCAGGGCATCTTCTTAACCCAGGAATCAAACCTGTGTCTCCTGGATTGGCAGGTGAATCCTTTACCACCGAGCCACCAGGGAAGCCCATATGTAATTGTTTGCATCTACTAATCCCAAACTCCCAGTCCACCCCACTGCCTCCCGTGGATTCACTTCTAAATCACACTCCAGACAAAGTTCAGTGGTTCAAGTAATATGCATGATTTTAAGGACAAACACAAAATCAAATATCTCAGCTTTTTTGGTATTAATGAGTTCATTGTCTCAAGTCAAGATCCATGTCTAATAGTCGAAGTTTCATATGAATAAACTGCCCAGATTAAATCCCTGAGACCACAGCTTTCTGAGCCCTCACACCATCCATTCCCTTGCATCGCTGCCCTCTTTCCTGAGGTCGACAGTGCCTCTTCAAAGAGGGAATGGGCTTGTGCACCACAGACCCAGAGAGTCTAGGAGCAATCTGCTAAAAAAAAGAAACTTCATTTACATGATCACTTGGATTAAATGTCTTTTTATTCAGTAGTCCCTAGACTAGTTGAGGGAACCAAGCTGAGGTACCTGCTTGCCCTTTTATGCTGAGGCAATATTTCTCATGGTGAAAGACTGGAGGCTTTCATCCTGAGACTAGGAGTAAGGCTACAACGTCCATGCTCATCTCTCCTTTCCAGCTGCATGCTAGAATGTGCAGTACAAGGAGAGGCAGGGAGCAATGGTACACAGAATGGAAAGATCACATGGAAACCTACTTTGAAAATCTCAGAGAATCTATAAATACAGTTCCTAGAATACAAGTGAGACTAGTAAGATCAATGGATACAAAAGCAATTGCATTTCCATAGGTTAGCAATGAAAGATTTGAGATTTAAATTGAAAAAGTAATACTCTGTACAATAACACAACGAAGATGTGAAATACGGTTAAGTCTAACAAAATACATGCAGTATCTGTGTGTTGAAAATGATAAAAAAAATTGATGAAAGAAATCAAACAATCCCTGAGTAAATAGAGATGGAATGTTCATAGACAATATTGCTAAGACATTAAGATGTCAGATATCCCCAAACCGTCATCAAAACAGCAGTCAAGGTCCATGCAAAGCATTGTATAAAAGCAATAAGCTAAATCTTTCATGCATATGAAAAGTCAGAGAAACTAAAAAATCACTGAAACAGTTTTTAAAAGAAAAATGTGAAAGACTCATGTAACTTGATTTTAAGACTCACTATAAAGGCAAACTGATTAAGACCATGTGGTATTGGAGAAAGGACATGCACATAGAGGAACTAGATAGAATGGACCCCCCCAAACTGATCAACATATCCACGATCAACTAATTTTTGACAGAGGTAAAATGCAATTCAATTGAGAAAAGATAGTCCCACAGGCAAAAAGTGAATCTCAAGCCATATTCTCTCTGTAGTGAAAAACTTAACTCAAGATGGACACTGTCTTTAATATAAAAATGAAGACTATAAAACTTATAGAAGAAAACAAAGGAGAAAAACTGTGTAATGATCAGGCAACGATTGTTTTGATATATTTTAAAAATTGTGTTCAGTTCAGTTGCTCAGTTGTGTCCAACTCTTTACGGTCCCATGAATCGCAGCACGCCAGGCCTCCCTATCCATCACCAACTCCCGGAGTTCACTCAGACTCACGTCCATCAAGTCTGTGATGCCATCCAGCCATCTCATCCTCGGTCGTCCCCTTCTCCTCCTGCCCCCATTCCCTCCCAGCATCAGAGTCTTTTCCANGAAAAAAGCAACATTTTTGGCATATTATGCTTTATTATTTCAAGAAAGGTAAAAATGCAACTGAAACACACAAAAAAAGGTTTGTGCGGTGTATGGGAGAAGGTGCAGTGACTGATTGAATGTGTCACAAGTGGTTTTGGAAGTTTCATGCTGGAAATTTCTCTCTGGGTGATACTCCAATCTGATAGGCCAATTGAAGTTGATAGAGATAAAATCAAGATATTGAGAACAAACAACATACCACAAGGGAGGTAGCCAACATACTCCGAATATCCAAATCAAGTGCTGAAAATCATTTGCACCAACTTGGTTATGTTAATTACTTTGATGTTTGGGTTCCACATAAGTTAAGTGAAAAAACCTCCTTGACCGTATTTCCGCATGCAATTTCTCACTTAAACACAGTGAAAACATTCTATTTTTAAAGCAAATTGTGATGAACAATGGAAACTGGATACTGTACAATAATGTGGAACAGAAGAGATCATGAGACAAGCAAAGTGAACCGTCACCAACCACACCGAAGCCTGGTCTTCATCCAAAGAAAGTGATNAGGGGACGACCAAAGATGAGATGGCTGGATGGCATCACGGACTCAATGGACATGAGTCTGAATGAACTCCAGGAGATGGTGATGAACAGGGAGGCCTGGGGTGCTGTGATTCATGGGGTCGCAAAGAGTCAGATATGGCTGAGTGACTGAACTGAACTGAACTGGGAGGTAATTAGGGTTGATAAGGTCGTGAGGCTGGAGCCCTTCTGATAGAATTAGTGGCTTCACAGGAGGAGGAGGGGATAGAGGTTCCTCTCTCTCCACCCTGTGAGGGCACAGAGAAAGCGCCAGCCTGCCAGCTAGGAAGAAGGCCCTCCTGCTCCTGGAACTGAATTGGTGGTGCCCATGAACTTGGCCTTCCGGCCTCCAGGCCTGCGAGAGGTAAATGTCTGCTTCTTGAGCCACCTAGTCTCTGGTATTTTATCACAGCAGCCAGGGCAAGCTAACGCTCTGAGGCCCCTAAGACCACAGCGGGTCCTGGGAAGGTATGTAGAGGATGTCTATGATCCTGCTGCCACCATTGAGGAAGATGCTGTCGGTGATGCCACACCCTCAAACCCCCGAGGGTCCCCCTTCCTTCCCAGTCTCAGACTCCAACACACCGTCAACACTCACCATCTCATGAGACCACAGACCCACTGGGAGATCTGCAGATGTATAGTCAGGGAGTTGATTGTACAATCAGGGAGTCTCACCTGAGGTCACACTGTTTTCAAAGACACACCTGTGACTGTAACCAAAGCCCATGACACGTTCTGATAAGCCAAGTGGTCTCCCAAATAAAACTTTAAATTCACGACTCTCTTCTGTGAAATGCATGATGAATGATGTTTTTATGTATGATACCCTCTGACTCTGATGGCATTCAGAGCGTTTAACTATTTGACCTCCCAGAACAGAGATTTCTAGTTGTCTACCCTAATCCTCTCTTGCCTTCCTCCTTAGTTACAGAATTCCCAGCCTCTCCTGCAGGAAGATGTGGCCATGTGACTAAGTTCTGGACACAAAGATATGAGCAGAAGTGTTCAGGACATCCTGGAAAAGTCAGTAAAGGGGGTTGATCTGACTGGAATGTGCACCCTCTCTGTCGTGGACCCCTGACTTGCATGCCATTTCTTCCTGCTGCCTGGAGTGTGGGTGGAAGCAGGAGACCCCAGCAGCTGTTTGGACCATATGGCACTGTGAACCTGGAAGCTGGAGCTGAGAAGGGGCAGAAGCATACAGAAGGGGCCTGGGCTCATGACCGTGGAGCCGCTGCCCCGAGGAAGTGGGAATGTTGAGGTGGGGGGTGGGGGGTCATCCCTCATGCAGGTGCACGACCTTGATCTTAGCCCCATGATGAGAGGAGTGGCGGGGAACACCGAAGGGATCATTTCTATAGTTGCCTTGGTGATGGGACCTCAGGAAGCCTGGTGTGGAGCCTGGGGAACTGGAGTGAGGTGTTATTCACTCCCCTTACTTCTCTTGCCAGGTTCCAGTTTGGGGAGAAGGTGGGGCCCCCGGTTCTCCCAGCATTGGAAGACCTGGCCCAGACCTGCCACCCTCTCAGGAGTTGCACGGAGCTCCCAGGGAAGGAACTGTGAGATGGTCCAGCCTCACACAGCCTCGTGGACAGTTAATGATAGCCACAAAGCTCAAAACAAAGACCCTGTGAAGTAGCCCTTGACTGCATGTGATGGCCAGACAACACAGGGACTTCTGAGAGTGTCCTGAGCTGAGCAAGCAGGACATCAAACTGGTGAGATTTAAGTTGCGACCTTGCCGTACTCACAGACTGTGGGCTTAGGGACAGGTGGCTCATGATGATGACAGAGTGGCCTGGATCCCTCAGCCAGGAAAGGCTGCCTTTTATTTCACCTTCAGCCTGGCTCACCTGTCACTGCTGAATCCATCCCCTCCGCAGGAGTCTTCCTCCACTTCAAGGACGCAGTCTTCTGGAGAGCGAGGATCAGAGGTCTTTTCAGGCTGGAAGGAGGCGGAGCAGATTTAGGAAGAGGAATCCAGGATCACACTGTGATGAGGAGCAAGTTTAACTCCAGTTACATGGAGTTTCTGTGTTAGAACAAGACCCTGGCTGGCTGAGTCTATGAGATAACAGGAACATTTTCCCCTGAGCTTTCACGCGACTCTCAAAATCATTTGTGATGTTTTCCAGGTAAATTGTTTTCTGTATTCAGTCAGCTTATTTTAGTTTGTGGTTGTGTTTGATAGGCTGGTATGCTGGAAAAATCACTTCAGACATCCAGAATCCAATCAAAACAGATGTGCATCAGGCAGAAGGAGAGAGGGGGGGATGGAGGAGGCGGAGGAAGCAGGAGAAGGGGAGGGGGAGGAGAGGAAGGATACTCAGTTCAGCACAACCCAAATGCCTAACTTCTATGATGGGAAAGAGAGTCAAGCAACAGACTTCATGACTGACCTTGTGTTTAGGGCTGAAATGAAACTGGAAAATCAGCCAAACTCACTCCTCATTTTATAAATCAGTGGAAGTGATTCCTGGAGCTCACACAGCTAATGAAGGCGAACTTCAGAGCAGACCTTAGTTAACCCTAACTCGTAAACAGAGCTTCAAACACTTTGCTTCTCGGGTTTTTTGTGGGGGAGGGGCTTTGTTTTTTGTTTAACTGTGCCTCGAGGCATGGGGGATCTTAGTTCTCTGACCAGACCAGGGATCAAACCAGTGCCCCCTGCAGTGGAAGTGTGGAGTCCTAACCACTCAACCACGAGGGACGTCCCCTCCAGATATACTATGTAAGAGCTCCTCAGGTTCTTTGTGTGTGTGTTCATTTTTCTTGGAAAGAATTTACAGAGTAGAGTGCTTCCTGAGGCATTTGGAGTCAAGTTGGACAGATCTACAAATGTCGAAGCAGCTTTCCCTACACAAGATCAAGGTCAGTCATCCTTCCTCCGCCTCCTCCATCCCCCCTCTCTCCTTCTGCCTGATGCTTCCTGCATCACAGTCTGATTTTCTCCAGGTCTGCTGTGCTGTATAGCACGGACCCTGGCTTTTGTGCTGATCAGCATATTTCCCTCATTTGCTTCTTCCTTCCTATCTTCCCAACCCTTTCTGCGCTTTTAGTTTCCAAATTGTGGGCTTATCTAAATTAATGAACTCATTTGTTTTCTCTATATCAAATGCATGGCAAAATGACTGTATTTCTAAATAGGCTGACAGTACCATGTAGATGCATTCTGAGCCTCCCCGGAGCTATGAAAGCTCCATGGTAAGCTCATGAGAACAACATGCGGAAATGAGGGTGCCCCTGACAAGGCAGAAGGCTTTCTTGATCAATGCTTGCCTGGTCCCCCTATTTGCCACGTTGAGTGTGTCTCTGCAAAGACGTCAGTGACGAGCATCAATTGTGTGATCAGTATTCCAAGAGGCTGCAGATACAAAATCCTAGACACATTATTTTGTGGGCAGAGCAGGTGTTCTGCCTTGAGTTGTAACATAACCAGTGAGCAATAGTTCATGAAATGACCTTTTTTTCAGTTTATTAAAGGGCAAGCATTTCCTGGAAATTCATATATTTCACTGAGCTCTAAATCAAGACTGCATCTACCAGGGTCTTTTCACCATCTCTTGCTCTGACATTGACTTTCATGGACCCAGGCACTAAACCCATTATTCCTTCCGTTCACTCAGGAAGCCCTGTGTTAAAATGTATTTCCTAATAAGGACCGTGTGCTGAGGGCTGCAGTTTCAGCGTCTGTCTCTCTGATGTGACAGGGGGTCGAGCATGGTGCTGAGTCTCTCTGTGTCCCAAGGCCACAGACAACAACATTTTTGCTTGTGAGAAAGAGGGACAGCCAAGTGATGCTGGGAGATCAGCTCCAACTACCCCCAGATGAACCAGTAAGCACCCCGGCCCTGGTCAATAGCAGGATCTTGGGACATTCTTTTATTCCTGAGTTGACTTGGTTCTCTGGGTCATGCCTCGACCCTTTCAGGGTGCAGTTTATAACCGGTGCCGATCTGCCTGGAGCTATGAGCAAGCCCAGGTGAACTGTATGTGCCGGGACCGACTTCAGCCCTGGCCTTGCCCTCCACCACCTTGCCTTGCTCTTCTCCTCTGCACGTGGCAGGAACACCTCCTTCTAGCACTGGGTGAGCAGGCATGCTCTGGGGATGTCAGGACTTCATGGGGGCACTCTAAGGTGGCTCCAGGAGGCAGGAGTGAAAATATCCCAGGGGCTGCTCTGCCCAAAGGTCCCTGGAAAAGTAAATTGGTAAAGAGTAAGCATACGATGGGAGGTAACCTGTCTTAACTCTTGATAGGTCCACTTAATCAAATTCAGTTCTGGTCCTGTAGTTCCATAAGAAACAATTCCAGGGAAATTGGCCCTGGAGGTTCCAGTCCAGAAACACTTCCTATAGAATGTATCACACTGGGCACAAGTGACTCAGAATGTACTAAGAACCTGCACGATAAATCCAAAACAGTTCTGGTACCTTCTTCAAGAAACATCAGCTAGGGAGACGAGAGAGCCTGCTGAAACAGGTAGAGTCCCTCTGAGCAGTCACTTGGGTTAATCTTATCACCACAGCCCATTCAGGCCAGACCTTTCCCATCTCGCAGCTCCCTAGTCCTGAATCTTTCCTATGAAACATCATAACATGTTTCTGTACCAAATTCACTGTCACCAGTCTATCAGAGTTCTCTAAATTTAAATGTATCTAATTTTGATAAATTTTGTGAAAGTAAACTGGTTTTAAGGTATACACTGAATTTGGTACCCTTCCCTCTAATTCTTAGGTTGAAGCCCTAAACCCTAGTGTGCCTGTATTAAAACATAAGTCTTTTAAAGAAATAATTGTGGTGTTGGAGAAGAATCTTGAGAGTCCCTTGGACTTCAAGGAGATCAAACCAGTAAATCCTAAAGGAAATCAACCCTGAATATTCATTGGAAGGACAGATGCTGAAGCTGAAGTTCCAGTACTTTGTCCACCTGATGTGAGAGCTGACTCATTGGAAAAGATCCTGATGCTGGGAAAGACTGAGAGCAAGAAGAAAAGGGGAAGATGAGATGGTTAGATAGCATCACTGACTCAATGGACATGAATCTGAGCAAATTCGGGGAGATGGTGGAGGACAGAGGAGCCTGGTGTGCTATAGTCCATGGGGCCACAGAGTCAGAAACGACTTAGCGACTGAACAACAGCAAAGGTTAAATGAAGTTCTACGAGTAGGACCCTGATCCAATAGGAACAGTGTTCTGATAAGGAGAGATACCAGAGTGTCCACATTTTCTCTCTCTCTCTTCCTCTCTCTCTGGGCCATAAAGTGAAAGTGAAAGTCACTCAGTCATGTCCGACTCTTTATGACCCTATGGACTATACAGTCCATGGAATTCTTTAGGCCAGAATACTGGACTGGAAAGCCTTTCCCTTCCCCAGGGGATCTTCCCAACCCAGGGATCGAGCCCAGGTCTCCTGCATTGCAGGTGGATTCTTTACCAGCTGAGCCACCAGGGAATCCCAAGAATACTGGTGTCGGTAGCCTATCCCTTCTCCAGTGGATCTTCCTAACTCAGAAGTTAAACCTGGGTCTCATGCATTGTAGGCGGATTATTTACCAACTGAGCTATCAGGGAAGCCCCTGGGCCATAAAAAGACTCAGCAAACGGTGTCCATAAAAGGAGCCCATCTGCAAAGCAGACAACCCCCCCTAAGCAGCACCTGACCATCCTGGGACCCTGATGTCAGACTTCCAGTCTCCATGATAGCACACACGTGACAAACAAAATTCTGTGGCTTAAACTGCCCAGTCTATGGCAGTTATCTCATCATGTCAGCCTAATCTGGCTGACCCTAGACCTCAGCGAATTCACAACCCGATGGAGTCCCAAACTGGACCTGAACTGGTGGCCAGGTAGATGGTCCTTATCGATGAAAACCCCGTCCCTGCTCCACAGCTTCGCGGTGCGGTCCAGGGAGGATGAGAGCAGAACCTCTTCTATCAGCTTCAAACGAATGAGATGAAAGGGCAAGGGAGATGTGCTGAGGCTGCCCCAGCAAGAAACACTCAATGCATCAATTCCCCATTAATCACAGCTGGAATATAGAAGCCAGGTTCATCTCCTGGATTATTCTCGGTACCATCCTCTCCCTGCCTCCTACCATGCCACACCTGCTTCAGATGCCTCAACTCCAGTCCCAAGATAGCAGAAAAGATATACTGGAAACATTTCATGGACTGTGGGAACCGATGGGTCTGTGGGAACACCAAGAGGTTGGAATGAAACTTCTGACCGGGGTCCAGGCCCCACGCCAGCACTGACTCCTTTTAACTCCAGTGAAAAAAGTCTTAAACATACTAAGCATCTACACTTACACTAAAATAGTGGATCAATTCAAGGAAAACAATCATCATTTATAAGAAAAATGACTTCAGATCTCTTCCTTTACTCTGTGGAGGGAACATAAACATCCAGTTCTCACAGCAGCAGCAGAATCATAGCACTGCCGTTGTCTTCTGATTAATGCAGAAGGATTCTGAGAGAATCCATTTCCTCAAAGCTGGGGAAAGAATTTTGACTCTGTTATACATTCTTAAACTCTAAAATGGATGGTACTCACGATGTCACCATGCTGACGTGGGCCCGCCAGAATTTCGCATCTAAATCAGAGGAAAGAGCACAGCTGAGTACGGCGGGAGAGGCCCACCCTGATGCTAGATGCTGTGCAACAGTCACTGCAGGCTGGGTCGGAGCTGGATGAGCGTCCAGCAGGGAGAGAGGCCCACCCCGATGCTAGATGTTGTGAAACAGTCACTGCAGGGTGAGGTCGGAGCTGGATGAGCATCCAGCAAGGAGAAAGGCCCACCCTGATGCTAGCTGCTGCGCAACAGTTACTGCAGGCTGAGGTCGGAGCTGGATGAGTGTCCAGCAGAGAGAGAGGCCCACCTTGATGCTAAATGCTGTGCAACAGTCACTGCAGGCTGGGGTCGGAGCTGGATGAGCGTCCAGCAGGGAGAGAGGCCCACCCCGATGCTAGATGTTGTGAAACAGTCACTGCAGGGTGAGGTCGGAGCTGGATGAGCATCCAGCAAGGAGAAAGGCCCACCCTGATGCTAGCTGCTGCGCAACAGTTACTGCAGGCTGAGGTCGGAGCTGGATGAGTGTCCAGCAGAGAGAGAGGCCCACCTTGATGCTAAATGCTGTGCAACAGTCACTGCAGGCTGGGGTCGGAGCTGGATGAGCATCCAGCAGGGAGAGAGGCCCACCCTGATACTAGATGCCGTGAAACAGTCACTGCAGGCTGGGGTCGGAGATGGATGAGTGTCCAGCGGGGAGAGAGGCCCACCCTGACGCTAGCTGCTGTGCAACAATCACTGCAGGCTGGGGTCGGAGCTGGATGAGCGTCCAGCAGGGAGAGAGGCACTGGTGTGACAAGTCGTTGGTCTTGCTATATTAATTTGATACAAGTTTATCAAGCATCTACTATGTGCAAGACTCTATGCCAGCTCCGAAGACACATGAAATGGGGCCTGTTCACGGTCCTCACCCTATAGTTTCCTTCAGCACTTAGGGTTTGGTAAGGCTGCAGGAGTGGGAAAGTAATAAAAAATAATTTTAAATTCAGCCTGGCGAAAGCTACGTTCCCAGTACTCAGAGTAAAGACCAGTGCAAGGCCGATCACTCTTACTTCTAAATTCCAGTTTCTCACACTTTAGCACTTAAACTTCTCCTGTGGTGGAACAGGAAAAAGTGAATAAGGGGAGGTAGGTGAATATTTGCCTCTAAATTGGCTTTACAGAAATATATTTAATGAAATATTATGTAGCCATTAAAATATGCTAAAAAATACCTAAATATGCTTATATGTAAAGTTGGCTAAGATACAAAGGAAGAAATGAGTCCTGAAAGTGTGTCTCGTGGGTGTGTGTGTGTGTGCTCCTGTATAGATTATACTAGATTATACTATATTATACTATATTATATAGATTATATATATGCATAGAAACTTTCTGGAAGGGAATTGAAATTCATTAATAGTGTTGCTAGGATGCAGAAAAGTCGGGCTGGGTGATGGAGGAGGTCAGAGAAACAACTACTGCTTTTCATTTTATATTTTATCATGCTGCTTGATTTTTTTTTCTAAACATGAGCATTTCTACAACTGTATGAAAGGCTTTTAACACTTTAAACATATTCTGTTATTACCAAAGCAGTATATCTCCAGAAAAATTAGAAAAGACAGATTTTTAAAAAGAAGATAACCCTGTACGCGAGACAGCAAAAGAGACACAGATGTATAGGACAGTCTTTTGGATTCTGCGGGAGAAGGCGAGGGTGGGATGATTTGGGAGAATGGCATTGAAACATGGAACTGCAAANACAGACACACACACAGGGTCCATCACAGACAGACAGACACACACACAGGGTCCATCACAGACAGACACAGACACACACGGTCCATCAGCGGTAAAGCTTACCTGTCAGACAATAGCAAGTGAAATACATTCTCCTTAATGAGAGACACTAGTTCTTTGACACAGGCTAGTGTCAAAAATGGCAACCCACGCCAATATTCCTGCCTGGAGAATCCCATGGACGGAGGAGCCTGGTGAGCTACAGTCCGTGGGGTTGCAAAGAGTCGGACACGACTGAGCGAGTGACTTAAGTGTCGAAAAACAAGCCAACCCAAACATAAGGAATGGAACTTATTTCCAACCCACTACCCAACTTACAGGAGTGAAGTTTGCAATGGGACGGGCCCCACTGAACAGCCTCTAGGTGACAGAAACTGGGAGGAGGGGAGCAGAAGGGAGGGCCCATGGGTGTTGGTGCTTTGCAGTTCTGGAGCTCCCGGGCAGAGTCTGGGAGTCTCTGTTGAGAGGTCCCGCGGTCTCAGGACTCCAGGGTGGTGCCTGGGCTGCTTGGCTTAACCTGACCAGCTGAATGATCCATCTGTGTGTATCTGGGGAAGGGGCTCCCCTTGGAGGCTTTGGATTAAATGTCTCAGTAGCCTCTCCCTTCTCCACTATTCCAGGCAGCCTTCCTGACAGAGGAGGCTTCCTTGGGCTGTGGAGGCGAAATATGGAAGTTTGTGCTATGGCGACAATTAATGTGTGTGTGTGTGTGCACACAGGCACTTGTGTGTGTAGGCACATCTTTTAAACACATTGTGGGACTTGCATAGTCAAAGGAATTCTCTGGGACTTCTTTGGCCTGTCAGTCACAATTCTTGAGTGCTTTGCCGGTGGGTGTTCACAGCAAGGCTGAGAAGTGGGAACCCCATGCGTACCTCTTCGCCTCAGGAGCTCCCTAAATCACAGACTGTGGGATCCTCCTCCTCTCTCAGGGGAGGGGGTCCTGTGCTGCTGACAGGTAAAGCAGAAGCGAGGGATGCCCAGGGTGGAGGGCACCTGGTGCCAACAAGCCAGAAGCTTCAGGGCTGGGCCAAGGTCAGGCATCGGGAGGAGGCGGTCCCCTTGAGAGTGGCAGCAGAGCGGGGAGACGGTCTCCGCTCTGCTCTACAAACAACGAAACACCCTGGGATTTGGGCTCTTGCAACCAGAGTAACACAGGTGGCTGCTTCTAACTCACTGTTAAAAATAGAATTCCTGTGCTTTGGAGCAGGACACTGGCCCACTCCGTACAGTTCACTGAAGCCAGAGGTCCTGTCATCTATATGACATCACCAAGCTAGTTAGTGGTCGAGGCGGCCTCAGGAAACGTCCCCTTCCCCAGGAGTCCCCAGCCTCTGGGATCTAATGCCTGATGGAGCTGATGTAACAATAATAGAAATAAACTGCACAGTAAATCATCCCGAAACCATCTCTTACCTCCCAGTCTATGGAAAAACTGTCTTCCACAAAACCGGTCCCTGGTGCCAAAACAGGCTGGATATGACTGCATACCTGCAGGCTGACCCCCATTACAGGATTCTCAGCTCTTCTCTCAGGCCTCCCATGGGTGCTGTGGCTGTCTGCCCCTCCCTGGCTAAGTAAACATTTGATGTTTATTTAACCTCACTGAATGACATCCTGTGAGCCCTATGTCCCTGCAGGAATCACCAGGGGCCTCTGGGGAGGCAGCAGGCAGGGAGACTCAACTGGGAGGACGCTGCCCTCTCCTAACTGGAAGGTGAGGCTGAGTCAGCCAGGGAGTGCCCGGCGAGTCCCGAATGCTTGGGGGTCCTTCCTCTTGGAACCCCAGACCTGCAGTGGCCACTTCTTAGAGACGAGCCGACAGCCAGCCTGGGCTCCATTCTCACCTCGGGCCCGTTGGCCATCAGCGAAGTGGAGGCTGAGTCCAAGTTAGCTGCCCGAGTCTTGAGGAAGGCAAGGCAGGAGACACTTCTTTCTGGGCCTGGAGACAAGGAGAGGGTTTTGGTTGTGCTCCCCACGCAGCTCCCAGCTCTCCTCTCGCCCTCTCTGGTGATTGCCCCCAGGCCCCAGAGTCTCAGGGCTGCCCCTGGACCTGGGTTGAAGTGGGTGAGGCATACACAGGAGCACAGGTAGCCTTGCTGGTTGAGAAGCAGCCCAGCCTGGCTGGGTGGGGGGGGTGGTAAAGTCAGATGTGAAGGCACCCCAGGTAAAGTCAGATGTGAAGGCAATCCAGGGCACCCCTGCATGGCCCCAGGACCCTACGGCTTTTGCCGAGAGTCAGGAGTGGGGAACTTTGTTAGGGCTTGAGGGAGGGGCTGAGAGAGATGGTAGGGCAGGAGGGGGCTTTGCCTGGAGCTCTATGGGTATTTCCTAGGAGGTCCCCACTCTCTAGAATTCCTAGATGGGAATTAGTTGCTGTTCAGTCACTCAGTCATGTCCGACTCTTTGTGACCCCTCATGGACTGCAGCACACCAGGCTCCTTGGTCCTCCACTGTCTCCCAGGGTGTTGGAATAACTTCTAAAACCACCTCTCTACTTCCTTACCATCCATTCCTCCTTCTGGACTTGAAGCACATCAACAAAGGGCTCGCATTTGTCTTTTTCCCCACTTATCTCCAAAGTCTCCAAGAGCTTAGCACATAGAACTCAAAATCTGCTCTTGTATATAAGTCCTGCAGACCTGCTTAGATGCAAACCTCCTAGAGCCACAAGACATAGCTGTTTGTTTGGGTGTTAGGAGATGGGCAAGGAGCTTCTTCATCTCGCCCTCCTGGAATCTGTGGGCTCTGGGGTGACTTGCCTCGACTGGAGGTGAAAGGAAAGTTCTCATGTAGACAATGGAGTAGGTGCTGGAGTGAAATAAAGAGGCGCTGCTCCCGTGTCTCAGCGCCATCGGACACCCACGACCCAGGCCAGTCATTGTTCAATAGTGTCTATTTGGGCCTGACTCTGAGCTCAGCGCTGTGCTATGCACTTGGGAAGCCACAGTGGACGTGGCAGACTCAGGCAGGTCTACCTGCCCTCAGGTGGACCACGATCACAAGTTGGATTGCCCAGCTAGAACACATTCTGTGCCAGACCTGGTACTAAGCACCTCTCAACACCACCGTATACAGCGATCACAACAATCCTAGTTAGACTTGATCTCTTGATTTTATCAAGCAGTGAGAGTATGGTTTAGAAAGAACCACATTGCCTGAGGTCATACAGCTGAGGGGCTGACATTCAAACTCAGATGTGTTTGTATCCAAAGCCCATGCCCTTGATATTGGGCTCTGTGTTTGTTCTTAGGGGGCTGAGGGTTGTCCTTGAGGGACTGAAGGTTGTCCTTGGGGAGCTGAAGGTTCTCAGAGGCAGATGGAAGGCCACCTTCATGGTCTCCTCCCTGGTGCCTGGGACACACAGTCAGTGATTGGGCTAAGCGTTATCTTACGCTCAGGTTATCTGGCTCTTGGGGAATTGACTTATGGGGTGACGGGAGGGAACATGATGAGTAGGGGAAGGGACAGCAAGGATAACCCCCCCTAACTTGCCCACTTCGTCTTGGGTGGGGGGCTGCAGAGTCCTGGGAAATGGGCATATGTACCACCTCCCCACTTACCCATGTGTGGTCTCGGGGAGCATTTCACTTCCCTAAACCTGTTTTCTTCACCTGTGAGAGGGAGACAATACTTCCTGTTTCACAGAGTTTCAGTGACGATTAAGTTAGAGACTCTATGGGAATCGTGCTCCATAGCTTTGCAGTGGAGGCGGAATAGAGATACTGAACCCAAGGGACTCAAAACACAGGGACACTCAGCAAATCGTGACGGTCATAATGGCTGTTAGTTAAGTCTCTAGCCTCAGTCTCCTCATCTGTGAAAATGGGTCCAAGAGCAACTATCTCTCTGGGTCAATATGAGCACTAAGTGAGATAAAACATTAAAAGCACTCAGGAAAATGATATATAAAATCAAACATGTCATTTATATGATTATTAACATATTGTTATTATGTTCATTATAATTCTACTATTAAATACTATTTAAATATTATTGTATTAAAATTATATTAAATGTTGTTTTGTTATAATAAATATTATTACTTACAAATGAAGCAAATATTATTAGTTTTCCTAAGTAAAAAACCTTAGTCTCTTAGAATGAATAAATGAATTCCTCAAAGAAGCAGGATACAAAGTCAACACACAAAAAATCAGTTGCATTTGTATACATGACCAAGGAATAATCTGAAAAGTAAATAAGGAAAAAAATTCCATTTTCAATAGCATTGAGTAACACACTTAGGAATTTACCTAGGAGGTGAAATACTTGTATAATGAAAACTATAAGACACTGTTGAAAGAAATTAAGCATATATATAAATGGAGACATATACCACATTCATAAATTGGAAGAAAATGTTGTTAAAATGAGAGTACAACACCAAATGATCTACAGATTCAGTGCAATTTCTATCAAAATCCCAAAGACATATTTGGCAGAAATATAAAAACTCATTTTAAAATTCACATGGAATTTCAACGGACCTCCAAATAACCAAAAGAATCTTGAAAAAGAAGAATAAAACTGGGGGGACTCATACTTCTGATTTCAAAACTGACTGTACAAAAAGTACAGTCATCAAAACAGTGTGGTACTGGTATAAAAACAGATGGGTAGAAAAATGGAATAGAATAGAGAGTCCCAAAAATAAACCTTCATGTTTTTGGTCATATGATTTTTGACAAGGGTGTCAAGACCCTTTTCAGTGTGGAAAGGACAGTCTTTTCACTAATGGTGCCAAGAAAACTGGATATTCACCTGGAAAAAATAAGTCTGGACCCTTATCTAATGCCATGTGTGAAAATTAACTCAAAATGGATGAAGGACCTAAATGGAAGACCCACAACAAGATAATTCTTAGAAGAAAACATAGGAGAAAAACCTCATGACATTGGATATGGCAATAATTTTTTGGATATGACACCAGAAAACATAGGCAACAAAAGGAAAATGTAGACAGAGTGGACTTCATGAAAACTGATCTTTTTGTGCATCAAAAGACATCATCTGTAGAGTAAAAAGACAGCCTGCAGGATGGGAGAGAATATCTGCTGATCATTTGTCTGGTGATGAACTAATATCCAGAGTATATAGAAGACTTCTAAGAAGCAACAACAAGAAAACCAGATTCAAAAATCACCAGACCACCAAGGGGAGTTTTCCTGGTGGTCTGGTGATTAAGAATTTGCCTTGCCATGCAGGGGCCGTGGTTGGGGAACTAAGATCCCACATGCCTTGGAGCAACTAAGCCTGCACCCGTTGTAACTGCTGAAGTCTGTGCACTCTGGAGCCCGTCTGCCACAACTAGAGAGTCTATGTGCCACAATGAAAGATCATGCATGACGAAACTAAGACCCAAAGCAGCCAAATAAATTAAATACATATTTTTAAAAAAGGGCAAAAAAACTTGAACAGACATCTTTCCAAAAAAAGGTATAAAATAGCCATAAGCAGACGAGACCACAATGAGATACCACCTCACATCCATTAGGATGACTATTATCGAAGAAACAGAAAACATCAAGTGTTGGTCAGGATGTGGAGAAATTGGAGCCCTGTACACTGTCGGTGGGGATGTGGAGTGGCAAGGCCAATGTGGGAAAACAGTATGGTGGTTCCTCAGAATATCAAAATAGAATTACCATGTGATCCAGCAGTTCAGTTTCCAGTTTTCTACCTGCAATGAGGGAGACCTGGGTTCAATCCCTGGGTGGGAAGATCCCCTGGAGAAGGGAATGGCTGGCCACCCACTCCAGTATTCTGGTCTGAAGAATTCCATGGACTGTATAGTTGATGGGGTTGCAAAGAGCCGGACACGACTGAGCATCTTTAACTTTCACTTTCACTTCACTTTTCTCCCCAGCAATTCTACTTCTGCGTATATACCCCCCAAACTGAAAGCAGGATCTTGAAGAGATATTTGTACAGCTATGTTCACAGCAATGTTATTCACAATAACTAAAATGTAGAAGCAATCCAACAATCCATCAATGGATGAATGGGCAAGCAAACTCTGGCACATATAAATGACGGGATATTATTTAGCCTTTAAAAGCAAGGAAACAGCAATATGCTACAACATGGGTGAACTTTGAGGACATTATGCTAAGGAAAATAAGCCAGTCACAAAAAGACAAATACTGTATGATTCCATTTCCATGCATAATCAAAATCGTAAAGACAGAAAGTATAACAGTAGGTTGGGAGAAGGCAATGGCATTCCACTCCAGTACTCTTGCCTCGAAACTCTCATGGGTGGAGGAGCCTGGTAGGCTGCAGTCAATGGGGTAGCTGAGTCAGACATGACTAAGCGACTTCACTTTCACTTTTCACATTCATGCATTGGAGAAGGAAATGGCAACCCACTCCAGTGTTCTTGCCTGGAGAATCCCAGGGATGGTGGAGCCCAATGGGCTGCCGTCTGTGGGGTCACACAGAGTCAGACACGACTGAAGCGACTTAGCAGCAGCCAGGGGTTGAAGAGAAGGGAGAAGGGAGAGGTATTGTTTGATAGATAAAGACCTTTAGTTTCAAGAAAATTTATGGGGAAGGATGGAGAGTATGATTGCGTGACAATATGAATGTATTTAAAACCATTGAACTCTACACTTAAAAATAGTTAAGATGGTATATATTGTATTATGTATATTCTTCATGTGTGCTAAGTCACTTCAGTTGTGTCCAGCTCTTTGCGACCCCAAGGATTATAGCCCACCAGGCTCGTCTGGCAGGGATTCTCCAGGCAAGAATACTGGAGTGGGTTGCCATGCCCTCTTCCAGGGGATCTTCCTGACCCAGGGATCGAACCCATTTCTCTTACATCTCCTGCACTGGCAGATGAATTCTTTACCACTAACACCACTTGGGAAGCCCACGTGTATTCTACTACAATAAGAAAAAAGAGAAGAAAAAGCCTTCCAGAGAGCTCACCAATTTCCTGGATTTTAGCCTGGTAGAAATCTCTTGGTCTCTCTCTTTCACTCTCAAATTCTTTCTCTTTGATGTGGGAGAAGACATAACAATTCTCAATATTGCATAAGGGAGAATGAAGCTAAAATGTAGAAAAGTTGGCAGAAAGAATGTATTTTCAGCTCATCAGCTTTGCACGCACAATTGCCTTTCTCTCTTAGCTCCCCTTTCCACTGAGAATGACTTCAGAAGACTTGTCCAGATGGTTTTCCAAATAAGACGGCAGTCTCTTAACCAACCCCATGTGAAAAGGACCACCGTGCTTTGTTTTGACCTTCAGGCCGAGACAGTGTGGCTCTTTTCTGGAAGGCCGCAGGAACTTTCACATCTTTCCACCTAATTTGTGCCNGAATACTGGAGTGGGTTGCCATGCCCTCTTCCAGGGGATCTTCCTGACCCAGGGATCGAACCCATTTCTCTTACATCTCCTGCACTGGCAGGTGAATTCTTTACCACTAACACCACTTGGGAAGCCCACGTGTATTCTACTACAATAAGAAAAAAGAGAAGAAAAAGCCTTCCAGAGAGCTCACCAATTTCCTGAATTTTAGCCTGGTAGAAATCTCTTGGTCTCTCTCTTTCACTCTCAAATTCTTTCTCTTTGATGTGGGAGAAGACATAACAATTCTCAATATTGCATAAGGGAGAATGAAGCTAAAATGTAGAAAAGTTGGCAGAAAGAATGTATTTTCAGCTCATCAGCTTTGCACGCACAATTGCCTTTCTCTCTTAGCTCCCCTTTCCACTGAGAATGACTTCAGAAGACTTGTCCAGATGGTTTTCCAAATAAGACGGCAGTCTCTTAACCAACCCCATGTGAAAAGGACCACCGTGCTTTGTTTTGACCTTCAGGCCGAGACAGTGTGGCTCTTTTCTGGAAGGCCGCAGGAACTTTCACATCTTTCCACCTAATTTGTGCCCCCCCCCTTTTTTTTTTTNTTTTCCAAATAAGACGGCAGTCTCTTAACCAACCCCATGTGAAAAGGACCACCGTGCTTTGTTTTGACCTTCAGGCCGAGACAGTGTGGCTCTTTTCTGGAAGGCCGCAGGAACTTTCACATCTTTCCCCCTAATTTGTGCCTTTTTTTTTTTTTTTTTTGCACTGTTGAGATGTGAATAATTAGGAACTAGGGCTGGCTTTTGCATTTTTGGAGAGAAGAGGAGTTTTTCAAAAACCAATGGCTACATAACTTGAAGCAATAAATGCTGCTGCAAAGAGGGTTTTAAATTAGAACTGCTGGCTGAAAGGTCAACACTGCATTCTTGGCCAGTGACTTAATTCTCAATTTAATGCAATGAAAATAAACCTTTAGAAGGAAATGCCACCACTTTTTCCCCCAAAGATTTTTTTAAACTCTTAGGCACTCTCAGAAACAGCTTCACAGAAGGGTCTTTTTTTATATGCAGCAAAGGGACTAGAAATAGACAGGATCATAAATCTACAGGTAAGAATTTCTTTTTAATCTCACAGTGTCCAAAGGTTTTGGTTTCTAACCACTGCCCTCCAGAGCGCCTCTCAAGCACAGCAGGCTGACTGCATTGCTTTATCCTCATTTTACCTGTTGAGCATCACATCTTGTGCCTGAATTTAGACTGTGAGTCCCTTGGTGTGTACAGCACCAGCGCTCACATCTCTCTCCAGCCTCTGGTACACATCTCCCATGGTCTCCCGTGTGAGCCGTGGGAGTGGCTCACATATATTTTCCGATCCAAGAAGTCACTGGAGAGTTTCCTTGGCTACTAAGTCATCGCATGTCTAAAGCAGGGATCATAGTTTGAGGGTCATCGCTCTTTAAGGGTGGGCTGGTTTGACTTCTGGAGATGCAGGACTCCCCAGTTGTATGCAAAAATGCCCAGCACTTCTGTCTGTGTCTCCCCTGCTGGGGCCCATGGGTGTGAGGGGTGGGACCTCTGGCTGTTGGCTGATGAGCATCTGCAGATGGCCACTTGGGAAGGATGAGGCTGGACTCTGCACGTGGGGAGAGAGCACTGGTAAGAAGCTGCCTGTGTGGCTCTGGGTTCCTGACACTTATACAGTCCACCACCACCAGCAATGGAACTGATAGATAAGTGGATCTCCCCACGTGTGTTTTCCACATGGCTCAGGACTCCTGGGGAGAGAAGGATGCGATTACCAGCCCAAGACCTAGCACTGGGCCTGGCATATAGCGGGAACTTGTCTGTATTCTTTGAATGAATAAGTGAGTGAACAGACCCATGATCACATTAGCAGACAACAGAGAGAGAGCCTTGAAGAACTAGGACCAGTGCAGAAGAATTGGGAAGAGTGCAGTGGGACAGTGGGGAGTTTTGTAGCATACAAGTAATGGGGGTTCCCAGGTGATGCTAGTGGTAAAGAACCCACCTGCCAATGCAGGAGACATAAGAGGCCTCAGTTCAATCCCTGGATTGGGAAGATCTGGAGGAGGGCATGGCAACCCACTCCAGTATTCTTGCCTGAAGAATCCCATGGATAGAGGTGATTGGTGGGCTACCGGCCGTGGGGTCACAAAGAGTCGGACACGACTGAAGCACATAAGCACCTAACTGACTTACAATGTTATGTTACTTTCAGGTGTGTGTGAGATGGGCTCTGATGGACAGGTGCCCGGGGATGTGTACTGAGCTAGCTGAACTCTCAAGCTCCCCCCACCACTCCTGCCTTCCCCAGCTCTGAAAATCTCCATCTCACAAGTTAAGACCTGAAACCAGGCCACTTCCTTATAACTGGGAAGCATTCCAGAGACGAGCTCCCTTTAGACAACTTGCCAGGAGCCTGAGCCTGCCGGGCCCATGCAGAGTGGCCACGGAGGCCACCCCTACCTTTGCTATCTTCTGTGCCGTCAGAGCAGCTGGGGGAATTCAGCTTGCAGTACACGTGGCCTGAGATGACATTCCAGATGATAATCTCCCCATTGTAACTGGAGGTGGCGAAGAGAGAAGGTGAACAATGAGCCACACAGAGGATGTCTTCCTTGTGCCCATGGTTCTAGGAAAGAGAGAAGGGGACAGAGTGAGAAACCCAGTCCCCAGTCACCCACAGCTCACTTGCCTGCATTTGACGCCTGGACAGAGGAGGAAGAGGGTTTCCTCCTGCGGTTACCCCTGGAACCAGGTGGCCCAGCCCAGGGGTTGGGGCAACCCTCACAGATTAGCCAGAGAGGAGCTGCATCCTCCCGAGTCAGTTTCATCACCTTTATGGCGAAGTGCTACTTTTGTCAGCTCCCTTACCACCCCCAGTGCTAGGAAGGAGGCTCTTTGCAAGGAGCCCTCTTTGGGGCTGAAACGTTGATGGGAGTGTGGCAATGGAACCCAAGCACTGGCCGAGGGGGTCTGGCCTCCCATGAGCCCCAGGTCTAAATTCCAGAGTGTGGAGGGCTCCCCTCTGTTCCCCAGTGTGGCCTACAAGTGCACTTAGGAATTGGAAATACCTACTCTCCTTGAAAGGAGGATTTGGGTATATGCGTGCTTAAGAGAGACAAGAAACACAACAAAAATGTTTTTGTTTTTCAGACCCGAGCTGCAGAGCTCCAAGAGTGCCTGACTATTCTCCAGCTGAAGGTTGAAAGTTAAAGCTTTCTCCCTGGGGTGCAGTTCCCTTGTGAGGAGACCTTCTCCTGGGGCTGTAAAGGATATTCTTTCTCCCTTGTCTTCATGTGCTTCCTGCAGAGTGTCCCTTGAGGACCTCTCTGTTTTCCGCTAAGGCGTCCCTTCTGCCTGAAAGCAGCTGGGAAGGTGGTGGGAAGGACAATTGGAGAGAAAGTCAATGGCTTTCTCCTCCCGAGAGTCTGCCTCCAAATCTCTCCTCCTTCTGAGGTCTGGGAGCACTGGTGTCTGGAGATTCTCCCTCCACAGTCCCCACTACTTGAGGAATGCAGTTTACATGCCTTGCATGGCTTTCAGGCTCTGGTTTAAATTCCAGCCTCATTTCCCTCCTGTACCTGAATCTCCAGCCCCTCAGACTATTCACAGTCCTTCCAACTGGAATTCCAACACGCTTCTTCTGCTTCCAGACAGGCCTCTCCCCATCTCCCCAATCCAGACTGCCTTTTCCTACTTGGCCTCCCAGAAAAATCGCAGTAATCTTTTAATATCATCCATGATGTTAAAGCAAAAGTGGTAGTTCCCATCTGTGGGTTGCTCTAGTATTTCATACATTATTACATTATCGGTCACTTTGTATAATGATTACTTCCTTAGCTTATCTCCTTTCCAGTCTGTGAGACCCTGGGCTGGGAATCACACTTTATTCATGTTTGTATCCTGTGTGCCTACCCACAAAGGATGGCACTATGTCAGTGCTTGATAAGTAGGGGTTGAAAGAATTGATAACTGAATGAATAAATATTTGGATGAACTCCTCATTAACAAATTCAGACTTAAATTGAAGAAAGTAGGGAAAACCACTAGACCATTCAGGTATGACCTAAATCAAATCCCTTATCATTATATAGTGGAGTGAGAAATAGANTTGGGGGCGGGCTCACTATCAGATCCCCTGGGGGCTGTCTGCGTCCTGGGACGGCTGTCACCAACGAGCACACAGTGTGGAGGCTGGAAGTCCCGGGTCAAGGTGCTGGTGGGACCACGTCCCCTGTCGAGGCACTGTCCTCCCGCCTCCTCAGCACTTGTACTGAGAATTTCCAGATGTACAAGTTGGGTTTCAAAGAGACAGAGGAACCAGACGTCAAACTGCCAGCATCCACTGGATCATCGAAAAAGCAAGAGAATTCCGGGAAAACATCTACACGCCAAAGCCTTTGACTGTGTGGATCAAAACAAACTGGAAAATTCTTAACAAGATGGGAGTACAGACCACTGTATCTGTCTCCTGAGAAACCTGTATGTGGGTCAAGAAGCAACACTTAGAACTGGACGTGGTACAGTAGACTGGTTCAAAATTGGGAAAGGAGGATGACAAGGCTGTGTGTTGTCACGCTGCTTATTTAACTTACATGCAGAGTAAACTGTCAGTTGCTTACTCATGTCCAACTCTTTGCAACCCCATGGACTGTAGCCCATCTGGCTCCTCTGTTGGAATTCTCCAGGCAAGAATACCCGAGTGGGTAGCCGTTCCCTTCTCCAGGGGATATTCCCAACCCAGGGATTGAACCCAGGTCTCCTGCACTGCAGGCAGATTCCTTACCATCTGAGCCCCCAGGGACTGCCTTATATGCATGGCACATCAAGCAAAATGCCCGGCTGGGTGAGTCACAAGCTGGAATCAAGATTGTCTGGAGAAATATAAAAAACCTCAGATATGCAGGTGATACCATTCTANTTTCCCTTTCCTGCATTGGAGAAGGAAATGGCAACCCACTCCAGTGTTCTTGTCTGGAGAATCCCAGGGATGGGGGAGCCTGGTGGGCTGCCGTCTATGCGGTCGCACAGAGTCGGACCACCAATGAGATGAGGCTTGTAGCGGGATCTACTCACAAGGTTATGATAAAGAATCTGCCTCCCAATGCAGGAGATGTGAGAAACTTGGGTTCAATCCCTGGTCGGGAAGATCCCCTGGAGGAGGAAATGACACACCACTCCAGTATTCTTGCCAGGAGAATCCCTTGGACAGAGGAGCCTGGCAGTCTGCAGCCCATGGGGTTGAAAAAAGTCAGACATGACTGAGTGTCTGAGCACTGAACAGCGAGCACACGATGGAGATTAAATAAAAGAATGCATGGAAGGAGCTTAGTGTGGGGCCTGGCAGTAAATGTTCNGGACAGAGGAGCCTGGCAGTCTGCAGCCCATGGGGTTGAAAAAAGTCAGACATGACTGAGTGTCTGAGCACTGAACAGCGAGCACACGATGGAGATTAAATAAAAGAATGCATGGAAGGAGCTTAGTGTGGGGCCTGGCAGTAAATGTTCTAGTTAGAAGTCCTCAGGACCAGTCACAGGCTGCATCTACTTCAGACCATGAGGTGGTCTCCGGGGAATCGTCCAGGTGAAGAGACTGGCTCCCGGGTCAAAGCTAAGTCAGCCGATCGAGTTCATCCAGCACCGGGACATACATCCTCTGGTTGGCCCAGACAAAATGACTCCCACATGAAGAGCACAAGCTCGTCAGATTCCTTCTCCAAAGACCCCAGATCAGTCTGATCAAGTCCCTGCCCAGACTGCCGTGCATCTGGGCCTGGAAGAGGGACAGGTGGATAGGGACTGGGGTTCTCCTTTCTCTGAATTCACTTGATCAAAGGCCAGCTTCCAGAAAAATCCAAAGGCCTTCAAGTTCTGGGTCTTCCTCTTGCCATTGCTGACAGTTGTTACATCAAGCATGCCTTTTGAATTCTTAAAATATTCCAAATCCTACTTCATACAAAAGCCCCCAAGACCACTGTTTTATGTCGATACCACCATACATTTAATATCATGTAGCACCCTAGGGCTGTCAGATGGTATGGCCTGAGATTGCCTGAAGTGGATTTTGCTTTTATTTCAACCCGACAAGTACAAATATGGATCGAGCTCTGGGTGTGAGCGAAGGCTGGGATAGGCCTGCCCACCCTCTCTGCCTCCCCAGCAGCCGAGAGTGAGGCTTATGAAACTCAGCAGTGGGAGGATGTCCCATTTTGAGCTGCACTGGGAGTTAGCATCCAAGTGTGGGATGCCTGCTGCAATGTAGAAATTCTAAAGGTGGGAGACAGTCAAGGGTGTGACACACAAAAAGGGAACATGGCAAGCTTAACAGAAGTGCAAGCAGTGCCTACAACTAGCGCAGTGGGCTCGTGGTTGGCGCTTGAAATGACAGCTTTGATAGAATCGTAGTAGTTCAGCTAGAAATGAAAAAAAGAAATGTTAATCTGAAGATCACATACCAGGTCAAGTAAGAGTCTATAACAATATCCAAGGTGTTTTTTCAACACACATTTCGAGAGGGAGAAAGGAACCTCTTGTTCACAGGACAGGTGTGACTTTACAAAACCACATTTGAGTGTGGGCGGCCTGGTGGGTGACAAGCTCACAGGGTACTCACTTGCCTTTATACTCGCTCAAGACTAGTACAGGAACAAGCACTTCCTGGGTGTCCTGTGTGATAGACTGTGCCCAAGTTTCCACTGCCTCATTTAGATATTTCCAAGAAAATCAGAATGCTCCCTGCACAGCTGTGGGGGTTTCATAAGACAGCAGCATGTCCTTCATTGCAAATCAGATTTACGTTGGAAGCTATGCTGTGTCATACTGGGAAGGGTNGCCACTCTTCGGGGGGGCAAGAAAACAGGTTGGGAGGGATTTGAGGAGGTCCTCTCCTCCCAGGCCACCTTCTCCACCTGCAGAAGTCCTAGTAAGGACAAAGTGTTAGTCACTGAGTTGTGTCCGACTCTTTACCATCCCATGGACTGCAGTCCTCCGGGCTCCTCTGTCCATGGAATTCTCCAGGCAAGAATGCTAGAGTGGGTAGGTAGCCATTCCCTTCTTCAGGGGATCTTCCTGATCCAGGGATCGAACCCAGACCCCCTGAATTGTAGGCACATTCTGTACCACTGAGTCACCAGGGAAGCCCTCAGGTAAATTGTACCTCCAACAAATTGAAGGAAAAAAGAACCTGGTTCCAACTGTTTTCGAGAAACACGTTGAATTAACTACAACTTTGCGTGTGCTTGTTCAGTCAGATTACTGTTTTCTTTTTTGTACCTAGCTTTCTTAATTCACATTTCCTTTCTACTGCGGGATGGTGTTCTAGTTTCTTCTCTTTGTGTTCGGAACTTTGTTGGTTTAATCTTTTAGACAAGATTTTCCAGGTCCAATTTTTCTTCCCCTTTAATTTTCTTTTTCACTTAGCACGTGTTTGATTCTTTTCCATTCACCCAATAACATTCCCTACCTTTCTTTTCTTGCATTAGTCTTCTTTATTAAACATCTTCACTACTTAGTTTCAACCTGATGTGTTTATAAAGAGGCGAGGGATCTTTATCCTCCCCCAGTGGAGGATCCCCATCAATCCCGAAGGAGCACTGCTCTCCCTTCTGCATGTCCACTCTCTGTTTGGCTTCTGGGCCTTTTCTTTGTTTTTCAATTTACAGTGTATAACTTAACATTTTGTTAGTATATTCAGAGTTGTGCACCATCACCATTTTCGATATTAAAACATTTTCATCACTTCAAAAAGCAATGCCAGGACTTCCCTGATGGTCCAGTGGCTAACAGTCTGCCTGCCAATGCAGGGTACCTGGGTTTGACCCCTGCTGGGCAACTAAGCCTGCGCACCACAACGACTGAAGCCCACACCCTCGAGCCCGTGCTCGGCACCAAGAGAAGCCACCGCAGTGAGAAGCCCATGCTCCGCAATGAAGAGTGGCCCCGTTGCAGCAACTAGAGGAAGCCTGTGTGCAGCAATGAAGACCCAGGCAAAAAGTTTAAAAAGAAAAAGAAAAATCCTTAACGTTAACAGTCTCCCTATTTTCCCACTATTTCCCCATCCCTGTTCTTGTCTGGAGAATCCCACGGACAGAGGAGTCCAGTGGGCGACAGTCCATGGGGTCGCAAAGAGTTGGACAAGACTGAAGCAACTTAGCAGCAGCAGGCAACCACTAATCTGCTTTCTTGTCCCCATGGATTTTCCTTTTCTGGACATTTCATACAAATGCAATCATATAATTTGGGATCTTTTGTGACTTGGCATAACGTTTGAGTGTCATTCATGTCACAGCTTGTATCACGCCTTCATTCCTCTTATTGTCAAATAATATTTCCTTGTACGGACATACCAGATTTTGTTTATCTGTTCACCAGTTGATGGACATTTGGATTGTTTCTACTTTTTGACTACTGTGAATAATGCTGCCATGAACGTTAGTTCAGGAACAAATTTTTGTGTGGACACGTTCTTTTTTTTTTTTTTGGTTAGACTGCGCTGTCTTAACATAAAGGACAAAGTCTTGCTTTTGTACACACTTGGGAAACACTAACTTCGCTTCTCAGAGCCAGTAGAAATCTCAGGGAACAACTCTCAAGTCTATAGTCACATTATGGGTCCTCAGACATGAGTCATTTGAGTGAGTCTCACTCCTACAAGATGAAGGAGAACAACCTACTGTCTCCAGACCCATAGAGTATCTTGGGTGGAAACTCCCAGAACAAACATGCAAGCAAGTTCAAACTGATGATTTTCACTCACTTCTAGAAACCATTCTTTGTGCCATTCTGGGTATATCATGTGACATATATTTTTGTTTTTAGCTAAGTTAATAAAGCTGCCTCAGGACCAGTGATGACTTGTTAAAGAATACATATACTATTATTTGATTGCTTGTGTGACACCCCTGCAGAAAGACGTAGCATGGCACATTGCAAGTTGCTTTTGCTTCTTCTTTTTACCTGAGTAACCCAGTCCCCATGCACTTGCCAGCGGATATAGTTTATGTTTGGAGAGGTCACAGCATTATTAAGGTTAATGTTTGGCATGTTCTCAACTTCAGGCAGCTTCTTCCAAGTTCTAAGGAGAAAACAAAAATCTCAAAAGAATAAGAATGAATGTTCCCCCTCATTCTGCTATTATGATTTCAAGCATATGGACTGCCCTAGAGCCTCAGCTTCTTCATATGCAGAATGGGAATCATGAGCATACTCCACACAAAGTTTACACTGTTGAACAAAGTGTGTATAAATATAAAAAATGTAAAAAGAATGAATGTCCCTCCCATGTCCTGCTGACTCCATCCAGGAGCTTTTTCATAGGCTAGTCTTCTGCTCAGGAATGACCCTCCTCTCCTTGGCTCATAAATTCTTCTCATTCACTGCGACCTCAACAACTCCTCCATGGGAACCTCTCTCTATGCGAGACCATTTGATTGCTCCATTTTCTGGACTCCAGGAGAGTTGAGCATGGAACTGATGCTTGCTGTGTGCTGCTCTTATTTTCTCATCCGTGTATGTACAACCCAAAGGCCAGGATGCTTCCTTTGGAGCCCCACGAGGCTCAGTAGAGAGCAGGGACTCAACTGGGTACCTCTGTGTGTTCTAGTCAGGATTTGAACAGCCTTTAAGAAGAAGATACTGAGGTCAAGGTCCATCTCAAAAAGAAGTGGGCCTTGCTCATCTTCCCATCATATACCGGGAGAACTTAGTGGTGGTATCAGTGGTCTCATATGTTACAAGAGCTCTCTGATCAACTGTGGAGGACCCATAGTTGTCTACCTAACAGACACTCTCTCTCCTTTTTTCTGCCAACAAAACCACGGCAGAGGGCTTCCTTGGCGGCTCAGTGGTAAAGAACCTACCTGCCAAAGCAGGAGACATGGTTCAATCCCTGGTCTGGGAAGATCCATGTGCTGTGGAGTAGCTAAGCCCATGAGCCACAACTACTGAGCCCATGTCCAGCAAGTAATGAAGCCCAAGTGCCCTAGACACCATGCTCCACAACAAGAGAAACCACCACAATGAGAAGCCCAGGCACCGCAACTAAAGAGGAGCTGCAACGAGAGAAAGCCTGCACAGCAATGAAGACCCAGCACAGCCAAGGAAAAAAAAAAAAAAAAACAAGACAGAGAGCTCTTGATTTCAGGGATGTCCGGGGACTCAGTTCTGGCCAATGAGGTGCTCTGGGAAGATATTTTGCTCCTTCATAAAATGTGAAAATGATGTGAGATAGTCTCTTTTTCTTTCTCACTTTTCCCTCTCCCCTGGATGGTATTGTTCTTTCTGATTTTAAACACAGCTGAGATGTGAGATATTTGGAGCTACAGCAGCCATTCTGAGACCATGAGGCCATGGGCTGAAGGGCAAAAAGCCAGCATACTAAAGATGGTGAAGTGACATGATGGAGATTGGAGGTGCGTGATGACACCACTGATAAGCTAAACCAGTGCAGCAACCATCTATATCCTGATATTTCTTTAATGAAAGAAAGATAACTCCTTTATCCTGTTAGGTTTTTTTTTAATGTTTTTATAATAGCAAGCATTTATCAACTTTTTATTTTGTGTCAAGCAGTGTTCTAATCACTTTATATATATCAACTCATTTACTCCTTAACTTTATGAGATAGGCATTATTACTGTTCCCTTTTTAAGGCTCTATTATTATTTCTTCAGAGGGAGGAAACTGAGGCACAGAAAGATATTAAATAATTTGCCAAAGTTAGCAAGTGGCAGCAACAGATTCAAGCCTAGGCAGCCTGGATTGCAGCTTGAAGCATATTTAGTGGCTAACTCTACACCACAGTCTACAATTGATGTTCTCATTGTTTAACAAGCCCCAGAATTGTGGAACTATTTAGAGCTCAGAGGTGTTATTCAGATGACCTTGAAAATATTAAAGTAGATGGAACCTGGAATGGTGACCTATGTATCACTGAAAGCTGTAAGCAAGATGTTTTAATACATACTGCTAGCAATTACCGAAGTGCATTGACTTTCCCAAGGCAGTCCCCAAACTGTTTTTTTTTTTTCATCTAGTGTTTTATTATTATTAGAGGTTATGTCATAGTGAAGTTCTCTCTACACTTTTTAATTGCTAGTATGACAGTATATTTTTTCATTTAAATTGCTCATTACTTTTGAATATTTTCCAAGTATTAAACTTGAAAATTTCAGTACACTCAAAAGTTATATCTTGGACTTCCCTGGTGGTCCCATGGTAAAGAAATCCACCTACCAGCGAAGGGACACCGGTTCGATCCCTGGTCTGGGAAGACTGCACATGCCGAGGGGCGACTGAGACCTGCGTCATGACTACTGAGCTGGTGCTCCAGAGCCTGCGAGTTGAAGCCTGCACACCCTAGAACCTCTGCTCCGCAGCAAGAGAATCCACTGCAATGAGAAGCCTGTGTTCTGCAGCAAAGAGTAGCCCCCACTCTCCACAAGTAGAGAAAATTGCGGGGAGCAACAAAGACCCAGTGCAGCCAAAAATAAATAAATAATAATTCTAAAAGCTATTTTGGGGGAATCTCTTGCAAAATAGCGATCCTATCAAACAGCGGGAGACCCTCTAAACTGGTGATCGCTGAGCACTCCCTCTCAGTTTGGTTATAATCCTTGCTGGACTGCCTCACACTGCGGAGTGCTCAGGGGCAGTCTACATGAACGTTCACTTCCTCTCTGAATGAACTTCTGCTGGGGTTCATTCTGAATTTCTTTTTCATGTCTTGGACACACCTTTTCATCTGTCTTTGTCTGATGAAGCTCTTTATTTCTGAGTTTTCTCAAACTTTCCATCCAAGCCCCCTTATTCCCTACACTCTTAAGCCAAGAGTCAGAGAATTATAGATTGAGCAGATTTCAATCCCCACACTTCAGAACTCCCAAGACCCATTACCCGTCTCTGTTTGCTTTCAGATTACAGGCACTTCAGAAACCAATCCTGAGTACTCGATAATCTCCATTTTGCCCATGGTACTGTCTTTCTAAGATTTATGTGACAGTTTAGATTCACTTGGCTTCTATAACAAACTCTGATCTCACTGGTTAATGGAATTTCTCTCTTTAAAAAGCAGCTTTCGAGAAGCAGTTAACAAAGTCTGCTATTGTTAAAAGAAGTGCCTGCTCTCCAACAGTAAAGTGAATAATAAGTCTCCTCAGCCTGAATGTTTCTTTGTGGTACCTTGAGAATCCTGCAACTCACTTTTACTGTCAATCAATCTTCTCTCATTTAAATTTCCCTCAAATAAGAACTTTTCTGACCCACTTCCATTAACTGCTCCATAATACCATTCATCATCAATGTTACCTTTCTCTGGATACATTTTTTCTGGGGAGGAATTTTCATGACAGAAAATAGGTCAGAAGAGAAAAATCGGCCAAATTTACAGACTTAGATTAAGGAGATGGTGATGGCACTCAGGAACCAAAGGTAACTGACTTAAAACATGCATTCACACCTCAAGAGATAAAACTTTAGGGAAAAATCTTTAAATTCTTAGTAATTACTGCTTGGAAACACGAATTCAGTCTCCTGTGCGTGAATTAACTGATGAGGACAAAGTTTTTAAAACAAGGACTTGATTGTGATTTATTTTTCATTTTTTTAATAGTTTCAGAATTATCCACTAATATTTTCTTAATTTAGACAAGAATCACGTATTTTTTAAAAAAAATCTCCACCAAGCATGAAGCAGATAGATATCCTAGGATACCTATGACACAAGCTGTTCCTTCTTAAAGGCATCTACAGAGGGAGATTTAGATAGTCTTTGCTTTATCAGTTTTTCATCTACTTTGAGATTGGTTTGGTTAGATCAGAGTAAGAGTTCCGCGCGGTGCTGCCTTTATGATTTTGAATACATTTGTGTCATCAGTCAATTGTCCACCTTGAACTTTATCTTTCAGCTTGTCAAAAAATAATCTAACACTTATCCAAGCACCAGCATGGATTGCCAAAGAACCCTGGAGGAGGCTGTCACTGCAACTGGAACCTCAAGACTCTGGCCCCCAGTCCAGGTGAGAAGTGGCGAAGTGTGGCACCTTTCCACACTTCACAGGGGCACGGCATCTTGGCCATGGCTGTGGAAGGCTTGTGACACGTGGGACTCTAACTCCTAGCACTACTTGCGTGTGTGTGGGGCGGGGGCGCTGTCTATCTATTATAGGGCAAAGCTCCAACAAATTCATTCCCCTTCATCCAAATGCTACTGAGGGATACTATGACCTGTCCTGCTGTGACTCTTTAGAAGGCATAATTCCTGGAATCATTACCAGTACTTTTTCTTTACCAGTACTTTCTCCCGAAAGTGTCTTTGTGTTACATCTTTGAGCAAATAAATATACACCTCTACTCAAAGCAAAGTGCCAGGTAAATGTCAGGTGAATGCCGCCCTGGGGAAGTTTTAGTGACTCAGGACCCTGTTCTCACTGTACTGGCTTCAGTGATCTTTTCTAAGACTTGGATAAATTCAGAGAAATACTGTTAAATTTATTGATGACACAAAGCTGAAGAGAGAGAGAGAATGCCAATCTACTGGGTGGTATTATCAGTATTTAAAATTATTTTAACCAAATAGAATTAGGATGCAAAAGAAAATCAATGAAATGAAATTTAGCAAGAATAAAAGCCCTGGGTTTAGATTTAAACCTCAATTTATAAAGAAAGGATGAGGAGTGTCTTCCCTGATGGTCCAGTGGCTAAGACACCATGTTTCCAATGGAGGTAGCCCAGGTTCAATCCCTGGTCAGGGAACTAGACCCCATATGCTGCAACTAAGAGTTTGTATGCTGCAACTAAGGCCAGGTACAGCCAAGTACATAATAAATGTTAAAGAGAGAGAAAGGATGAGGAATACATGGCTTGAAAGTGGAAGATAAGATGCCAGTGAGTAAAGTGTTGGTGGGCTGTGTGATGCCTTTCTCTCGAAGAGAGGCCAGGATGACATGATATCTTGAAATGAAGTCAGATGAAGGATGGCTGAGAAAACTAGAACAGTTTACCCAAGAGAAGGGAAAATCTAGTCATTTTCAAATATTTGAAAATGTGGATTTTGGGGGGAAGTTATGTTTTTATGTTTTGCTTATTTTTCTTTTCTTTTTTTAAAAAATTATTTGTATTTAAGTTGTATACTCAGTGATAAGGAATCCACTTGCAGTGCAGGAGATGCAGTAGGAGCCAAGGATTTGAACTCTGGGTCAGGAAGATCCCCTGGAGAAGGCAATGGCACCTCACTCCAGTATCCTTGCCTGAAAAATCCCATGGACAGAGGAGCCTGGAGGGCTATAGCCCATGGGGTTGCAAAAGAGTCGGCCATGACTTAGCAACTCAACAACAAAGTTATATGCAGTTGTTTGAAGAATCAAATAGTTCTGCAAGTTTAAGAAGCCTGACCACTTTCTTCATTTCCATCCCTGAAAACCTCCACATTTCTTTCTTTCAGGTGACTATTTGGTATCTATTCCATGTCTCTAAATAGCATGCTTGCTGTGCTTCTTCTTGGTTTTTCAGTTTGGGATATTATCTCATGACTCTGGACTTTGATTTGCTTAGACTTCTGAGCACTTAGCATTCGTATTTACCAACCATCTTAATCTTTTCTCAAGATACTTGGCTCCATCAGATATTCATTCCCTTGGTTTCATCTTCTGAAGGGCCCTGGCCATCCTTATGCCTGGTACACAGTTGCCATCTCAGGTCTGGTTGGGGAGGAAATGTAATTTTTCTTAAATTCTTCAAGGTTCTTGGCTGAGACCTCCCCTCTAATAGAAGATAGAATAGCAGGAGAAAACCAAACAGGTGAAAGAACATGTATATATGCGAGATAATCAGGAAAACTGAATAACTTCCCCAAATGGCCCAAGCCATCACCTTAAACACCATCTTCAGCTAAAGATAAAGAAGATGTGTGTGAGGGAGCCAGTTATGGGAGACTATCAGGCAAAACACAGTAAACAATGGTAAGGTCATTGGACAGATTTAAGTCATCATCTTCACTCATATGACTTTCTAGAGATTTGGTCATCCTCCCCTTCAGTACAGAGAGGTTGTTGTCTGGTCACCAAGTCATGTCCGATTCTTGCAACCTCAGGGTCTGCAGCATGCCAGGAAGACACCCCTACGTATGGAGATTCCCCTTATAAATGTAAAATGCTCTTACAAAAAGGTAACGTCTACTTGGCTTTCAGAGCTCCTCCTGTGCCTGCTGTTTAAAAATAATCAGCCTGAAATAATCCTTATGGCAAAAAGGCATATTTGGGGTGATGTACTCTGCTGCCCTTCAGGTCCTTCCTTCCCCATCATCCTGAGGATGCTATTTGCTATTCTGCTTCATTGCATCTCCTGTTTTCCTATCCCAGGTCATCTTCTTTGCAGTTTTCCCCTTCACTTTACAGAGAAAATCCTTCATTGGTTTCCTGAGAAGCATACCTATGTGGGAAGTACTTTTTGAAACTTTACATCTTTGCAGATGACTTTATTCTACCCTCAAATGTCAATAATAGTTTACCAGGATATAGAATGCCACACTGGAGACAATTTTCCTTCCATTTTTGAAGGAATTGCTGCTTTGCTTTCTAGCTCCCAGTTCTGCCGTTGTGAAATTCAAATCCATTACTGAGTCCTGATCTTCTGCGTGGGGAGCTGACTTGTCTCCTCTGGACACTTCTAAAATCTTCTCTTTGCTCTCAATGTTTTGGAAAATGTTCTTAAACTATTGGATTGTTTTCTTCTCTCTCTTTTCTCTTTTTGTGTGTGTAGTATTTGAATATTGTACTTCCCAGACTGGTCGTGTGGTTTTTGTTAATCTTTTCTCTTTATTTCACTTTTTTCTGTTGTTGTTGTTGTTGTTCTGCTTTCTGGGAAAATATTATCTTCCAAACATTTTATTAAGTTAAATATTTAAAATCACAATTTTAATTTCCAAGAATTCTGTTTTCCCCTCTGGATTTTCCTCTGTACTGGCATCTTCGTATTTAATGGATTCCATCTTGTCTCTCCAAAGATAATACTGGCATTTTATTGCTGTTTCATGCCTAGAAGGGAAAAGTACGGCTGTCAGCGATCTAGGAGGCAGTGCTGCTAATTCTTGGGCCTGGGGGGGTGAGGATGTGGGTTTTGTCTTATGAAATGAATTGACTGTCAGTTTTTCCCACAGTTGATCTCAAGGATTTAGTGTTTTGGGGCTTCCTAAGTCACTTATCATTTGTTTTATCTGCTTTCCAACTTGCAAATTTTATTGCTGACACTTCCTCTCATTCACCCCATCCTTGTGGGACTATGCCTTCAGGATAAAAAAAAAATCCCTTTTCCATGGTTGAGACCAGTGTTATTAAGGAGGGAATTAAAGTAGGTGCATGAATTCAGCCTACTGTGCTTCCTGGAAGTGTGGCAGGCCTATTTGGAGTCACCTAAGGGACTGCTTTCTAATACCTGGAAATAGTCTACCACTTTAGGGGCTGTCTTGTGAGGCAGGGGCTCCCCTTTCCTGGAAGTTGTTGTTGAAAAGTGGGAAGTTTTGTTGCTCAGTCATGTCTGACTCTTTGCAACCCCACGGACTGTATCCCTTCAGGCTCCTGAGCCCATGGGGTTCTCCAGGCAAGAATACTGGAGTTGGTAGCCATTCCCTTATCTAAGGGATCTTCCTGACCCAGGAATGGAACCCAGGTCTCCTGCATTGCAGACAGATTCTTTACCACTTAGCCACCAGGCCAGTTTGGAAGTCTGCCTCTCTGGGATGTGGCAGAGAGGCTTCTGCTCCTCTGGGTCGTCACAAGTCAGATAAGATGCCTCCCTGGGACCTTCCCACTCATTTGAAACTCTGATTGTTGCTGCTGCTAAGTTGCTTCAGTTGTGTCCGACTCTTTGCAACCCCATAGACGGCAGCCCACCAGGCTCCCCCATCCCTGGGATTCTCCAGGCAAGAACACTGGAGTCGGTTGCCATTTCCTTCTCCAGTGCCTGAAAGTGAAAAGTGAAAGTGAAGTCGCTCAGTCGTGTCCTACTCTAAGCGATCCCATGGACTGCAGCCTACCAGACTCCTCCATCCATGGAATTTTCCAGGCAAGAGTACTGGAGTGGGGTGCCAAAAACTCTGATTACATTGTGCTTATTCTAGTAATGTTCATATCCAGATATCTCTGAGAAAACATGCTTTCCTTTTTGTTTCATTTTCCAGTGTAGCCCACTGTGTGTTTTGTGGAGGGAGAGTTTTGGTGAAGAGGCGACACCTGGGGGAAAGTTTGTGTCTTCTAGGTCTGTCATCAAAAGATTGTAGGTGATGAGAAGTCATTCTCTAGTCATTGCCAACTGCTTCCTGGGCCTCCCTAAAACAGCAGGTGGTGGGGAAGAAATCCACTTCTGGTCTAACACATACTAGTCAGCATTTTCCAGCATTTCTCAAGATAAAAATGGAGACCCTAAAGCCCAACCCAAACTAGACAGGGCCAACACCAGAAAACAAGAGGCGCTGAGAGATACTTAGGTATTGCGGAAAGACCCTCATGTTCTAAAAGGATTCTCCTCAGTATTTGCTAACAGAAATCAATCGTTTTCAGCTGAACAATGTATCTGACAGTGGCTGGCAGGGAAAGATGAGTTAAAGATGAGGAACTAAAAAGTTACAGCATGAGCTACTGCTAACTGAACAGCATAACAAGAAAGTAAAGCATGTCTGAAATTATATTGGTCAATGGGCAAATTAGGTGCAATTTATAAAAACTGTTCTTATATGCAACTTTCCAGCCATCATTCATCATTGATCATCATGTGCAGCTGATGTGCAAATACGCTCTCAAGTTCAGCCATATCCTCCATGGAGACATTAGCGAGTTAATGTCTTACCGTCAGTTTTCAAGCATTTCTATTGCTTAACTAATTTTAAACAAACCCCAAGAATTCAAGATTTGATGAAAGAGCCAGCATCCATCCACCCATCCATCTGTTAGGTAGTTAGAATATGAAAAGAGTCCAAAATGGAGGTGGTTAAAAGACAAAGAAGGGGAAAACCCGCAAAAATAGGACAAAGGAAGGTCCCAGGACCAGAGTAAGGACCTCAGGTCAAACAAACAGCACTCCTGGCTAGCCCAATTTACACAGGGCAGGCCCAGCGGGAGGATAAAAATACATATGAAAAGAGGAACCAAAATTGGGCCAGGGCGTCTCTTTTCTTTGTGTCTTTTGAGTTGGCATTCCTTCACACCTTGAGGATGTATTTTCCTTTACTTTCTAAATAAAACTGAGCTGTAACATGGTGCTGTAACACTGGTCCGTCCAAGGACTGTAATGCTGGTCTGTCCATTGCTTCCAATTTTTGTTGTGACAAGACAGAACCAAGGAAATTACACACTCCCCCAAAACATCCATTCAACCATCCATCCACGTCTACTAGGGACTCAAAAATAAGGGTTCTATTCTCAGTCCTGTAGAAGTTCCCAGTCTGGTGAGAGAGACAGACTGGGGACAGAATACTCTGACTCGGGGCTATAATCCCAATCATTGAAGTACGCATAGACTGCTTTGGGGATGTGTGGTTTCAAGAAGAGAGAAAAGCTCTCTCGAGGAGAAGACGCTCAGTGAAGGCCCAGAAGGGCACTGTCTTCAAGCAGGGAAAACCACCTACACAGGTGCCTGGTTCCATGAAAGATGAGTTGCTTGTTAGAAGCCCTCTGCCACCAGAACATGGCAGGGCTTGAGGGCTGAAAGTGCCAGGAAGGGACAAATCTGGAAAAAGAAGTGAGGTCCCCATCCTGAAGTGCTCACAGACAAGAATCTTGACTTTATCTGAAACTGAGGGGAGTCACTGAAGGATTCTGAGCAAGACAGAGACAACATCGGTCACCATCATCACCAGAGTGACTGTTCAGTATGGGAGCCAGAGCAGGTCACCCACTGCTCAAAAACCCTGCAGCAGACCCGCCTGCTCCAAGCCCCCTGTGGCCAATCTCCCCTAGCTTTTTGAACTCATGCCTTCCACTCTCACCCTGCGTCCATTCTGCTTCCAGTACCCTGGCCCATGCTCCTCCTTAAGCCTTCCAGGTCATTCACCCGGGGGCACTTCCCTGGCTATTGTGTCTGCAGGGAATGCTCTCCCTTCAGATACGCATGGGGCTCACCCCCTCCCCTGCTTTGAGTAAATACCAACCACTCTATAAGGCCTATCCTGGCCACACTGCTTAAAACCACACACACACTCGGTACTCTCAACCCTCTGTACGCTGCTTCTTTCTTCCTCTTTTCCACAGCACTTATTATTTTCCAAGATATCATATAAAATGTTATGTTTATTGTCTTTCTCCTCCTGTTAAACTATGGGCAGATGTCTTTGTTTTGTGTACCTAGCACCTAGAATGAATACAGAATGAATAGAAATTAGATATTTTTTTCTTTTTTTACAAAACCACCTTATGAAAATATGGAGGCTGATGTACAGGGGTGTGATATTAGGGCTTGGGAGGCCGGTTAGGGGTTTGCTGTGATGACAATGACAATTTGAATGGGGCAGTGACCGTGGGGAGAGAAAGCAGGGACCCCATTAGAGTTATTAAGGGAACAGAGTTGTCAGGACTTGGTGACCAATTATTTGGGTGTGGGAGCTAGGTGGTACCAACATTGGATCTGGAGGAAAGAGAAGATGCTAATTTTTGGTGGATGACAAAGACACAGTGAGGTTACCTTCAGTTCTCTGTGGGACCAGTCTTTTTATATTGCCCAGTATATATTGATTTTATAATTTATTTCTTTCCCATGTATTTGCAACCCCATGGACTGTAGCCTGCCAGGCTCCTCTGACCATGGGATTCCCCAGGCAAGAATACTGGAGTAGGCTGCCAGTTCCTTCTCTAGGGGACCTTACTGACCCAGGGATGGAACCTGTGTCTCCTACATTGGCAGGCGAATTCTTTACCATCTGGGAAGCCCCATCGATATACAGCCTCTGTGAAAATACATTCAATTTACCTAAAATTTTTACCAAAAGCAAAATAATTGATTACAATAATTTATGGCTTATCCTACAGTCATTGACCATCCTTAGGATCTTATTTGAGTTTTTTAAAAAAGTTTAATCTGAGGTACATCTAAGTTTCTTTCCCATTTTCCACTGTCCATTTTCACACTGACAACCAGAGACAAGGTCTCTATAGCACCATGCCCCAGACGTTGCCTGACTTTTCTCTAAACGATGATGTCCTTAACTAGTTTACTTTAGACCTGCAATCCAGTCCTTAGGGAAACCACTCGGCTGTTTTTAAATGGCTCTGGCTTCTTTCCTGGTCCCCAAAGCAGTAACCTCCTCTCACGATAAACTGCACCCACTTGCTGGAAACTCAGCAACTTTGTTCTTCCCTTTCCCCGCAGCCCCCAGATGGCCACCAGCTGGCCTGAGCTATTTCTTGCATCCTAATCCCTTTATCCGTCCTCTTGGTTTTCTTTTTGATCTCCTTGTCTCTCCCCTCCTCCTGCTAGCAGCCACCACAATCTACTCCTCTGTGGAAGCGCCTATTTTTCTAAGAGAATTTGAGGATTTTTTTAGAGCATCACCTCTTTTTTCTTCTGCTTTTGTATTGTGCAGAGACCAGCTAAAGGGCTGTGTGGGAGGAAAGCTGTCTCTGGGAGCAGGACGAAGTCTCCCGTGAGAAAGGGGTCAGGACAGACTGTCTCCTGAACGAGGCTCCTGGGAGACAAAGGGACCAGCAGGTCCCAGAAGTCACACCTGGGCCCGGGGGCGGTGCTGGCCACTCTTGAAGGGCACAGCGGGAAGTGTCCCCTCGCTGGCTTTCTCACGGGCACCATCTGACCTCATTTCAGGGGGTTTCTGTCCCCTTCCCCAGCACCAGAGAGGGGCACACCATATTCTCAGTTGTTAACTTTTAAAGGACTGTTATTGATTTTTCAAGATGACAACTGGAAGACCGCTTGAAATGACAAACGGAAGACACGAAGCTGAGGTGTCTGTGTCTTTGTGTTTGCTGGGCCTGTGAGATTCCGTGCTCATGGGTCTGGGGGAGTGTTTCTGTGAGGTGAGCCTGAGAGTGTGTCTGTGCAGATGGCGTGGTAGTGCAGGAAGAGGGGTGGACATGCTTGTGTGTCTGGGCTGTGCCTGTGTGTATATGTGTGCGGACAAGGCTGTGTGTGCGTGTGCCTCACGTCTGGATGTGTGGCTGTCCATGAGCAGGGGGTCTGGGCAGGGTGCTATGTGTGGTCCGGCCTGTGAGAGGTATTGGAGATGACTGTGCTGGGCCTGTCGAGTGTAGAGGGCAGAGGGCTTTCTAGGGAATTCCTGAGTGTCTACTTGGGAGATTGTGGGATGAAATTAGAGACTGTGTGGGAAATCTGTGGAGGGCTGCTGACATGGGTTTGGGGCATATTTTTTTGGAGTGTTTGTGGAATATGTGTGGGTGTCCACAAAGTCTCTGTGTGGTGACAGCAGGAAATATGTGGCAAAATGTGAGTGTGACTACTGATATCTATAGACCATCTATGGGGTGAACGTGAAGGTGTCTCTGAAGGTTTGGGGAGAGCTGTGGGAATGTGTCAGGGGTCCTCTAGAATGTCCATGGGACAGTGTTGGTGGAGGGCCTGCTGGTGTCTGGGGACGTCTACCGATCTCTGCGCGCCTGCTCTCCATCTGGATTCACCACACCTGAGAGTGTGACGGCCTCTAAATGTTCCACCAGGACTATTCTCACCTCCAAGCTTCTCTGTCCCCAGTGTCACTGTGACAGGCTGAATGGAGGTCCTTTCTCAAGGTCCTCAGCCACCAACAGTGGTAGCACAGTTGATCTAGAGTGACGTCTTCCTTGAGTGATTAAGGGTGTGGTCTTACCTTCCCCCTGAGATGAATCTGGGGTGTGGCCTCCTCACTGAGAGGGACCTGGGGTGTGACCTCCTCCTTGTGAGGAACCTAAGGTGTGACCTCAGTCAGATCAGCCTGGTGATTAATTTTCCTTGCTCTCCTCCTGGATCTTCCTGGATGACCTCATTCAAACCTCAGAGCCCCTTCTGAGAGGAGGGCGCAGGCAGTACCATCTGGGTTATGGATGAAGACACTGAGGCAGCCGTGGGGTCTGGCAGTGGCCAAGCCGGGGGGACAGAGCTTGGGATGGTGGGTCTTACCACCCCACTCTCCTCTCCTGAAGCCAGATCTTGAGCTCCTGCCGGATGGCAGGTGCCATCCTCTCTGAAGATTTTATGTTTCGTTAAAATGTCCATCCTGACTTTTTTCCATGACTAGTTTTGGCTTCACTGCTCCGTCCTCTGAACCCAGCAGAATGATCTGATGTATCCTCAGGAAACATTTCTTAATGAATGAATAAATGTCCCCACTTCGGAGGTCCATAGTGGTATCCACGAGAGGGGAACGTCAGAGAAGAGTAGACAAATGAGTACAGTAGGGGGTGGGAAAGAGAAAATTAGAAAGAAGAGAAAGCAAAGCCAAACCCTAAGCTATCTTAAGAGCATTTTTCTGGGTTTATTCTCTTACCCCATAGCAACAGTTGCATAAAGAGATTATGTCCCTGCTTTAAAAAAACGTGTTATTCCCCTTCATTTAGAAATTAGACTTAAACGTCAATATTTACCTTAATAGTTCACCGACAGAAGCCAAAAACAGAATGTTCACACATCCCTGCAACACAGTTTAAAAAAGAGAAGAAAAATAAATTCCCTTCAGAAGTAAAAAGCCAACACATTCCATTTATTTCCCACACACTAAAAGCTTGTGGTTCTCTCAGCAGAAACAACAAGTGATCTTTTTCCACTTAAGAGGGAGTGGATAGTGTTCAGGCATCTCTGTTTCTCCCCAGACAGATGGGCTTTCATATCCAGCAAGTGGAGCTGGGTAACCTTGAGTGAGGCATGAACTTGGACAAGACTCCCCTGTCCAAATGCTCAGACTGGGGTCACAGGGCGCTCCCTCCCTATTGCGCCTGACAGTGTGCTTGGAGGACCTTGGTCACTGTGGGTTGCTTGTCACAGCGACCTGCACCGGGTGCAGCATCTGACACAGAGGAGAACACTGGAACACCACCCGGGCACGCACAGCAGCAGAACTTGCTGTCTTTCCTGCGAAATCAACACTGGTAGTCTGTTGACTGCGTTCCGGTGTTCCGCAACTAAATATCTCCTTGAATAAGTACCAGGCACTACTCCAGCTAGGTGGCTCAGTGGTAAAGAACACGCCTGCCAGTGTAGGAGACTCAGGAGACTTGGGTTTGATCCCTGGGTTGGGAAGATACCCTGGGGTAGGAAATGGCAACCCACTCCAGTATTCTCACCTGGAGAATCCCATGGACAGAGGAGCCTGCTGGGCTACAGTCCATGGGGTAGCAAAGAGTCAGACATGACTGAGCGTGCACACACACACACACACACACACTTCTCTACCTAGCTGCTTTGCATGCCTTATCCATTAAATATTCAACATGATCCTCTAGGGTAGGTGATTTTATTACTGCCATTTTACAGATGAGAAGACTGAGGCAGGAAGAGCTTGAATGGCATGCCCAGGGTAAGAGAAGTCCTGAGAGGCATCAACTCTGGACTTATTACATTTCATGTGGTCTTTGAGCTCAGGTAGATCAGTGTCTGATCAGGCTGTGGTCTTAGATCACAGTCTGTGAAGTTCACAGTAGGTAACATCATTTTCTTGCTCAGTCTGGATACAGAAAGAATCCCAGAATCCTGTTTTTTCTCTTTTTTTTTAACCTTAGTATGACATACACCAAAAATTCTGTGTCAAGTGTCTTCTGTAAGATTTTTCTAGCACATAATCTATTAATGAGAATTACATTGCTAGCACTGGGTTCTGTCACTTTCCCCTGAAGGTACAGTCTGATTTAGAAACTCACTTTATTTCCAGAAATCATGGTATCCTCTTGCCCTCTCTCCACGTCTCTCCTCTCAGTTCCTGTGTCACTGTCTTCCTTCATGTTCCCTCCTCAGAGTCCTGCAATCTGGCTTGCTCCCCTGTTCCTCTGCTGACATTTCTCTCACTACAGGCTCCCTTTCTAACACATCGAATAGAACTGTCTCGGTCTCTCGCCTTCCCTGAGCTCCCTGGATGTGTAGCTACTAAGCAGCTCTTTCCTCCTGGACACCCCTCCTCCCCTGTTTGCTGCTGGTTACTAGGCCCTCTCAGCTCCTTGTGTCCCTAAGGTTGGGATCCTAGCCCTCTGCTCTTTTCTTCCAAAGTACTATCCCATGCCCTTCCTCTATCATTCTCTCATGCTTCAGGAGCATCACAGCCGAGCTGTCTTCCTAAGCCAGTGGTGTGCACATCTGCCTCTCTACCCCACACCCTGAGCTGGGATCAGTTTCCCACACGACCCTGAATGTGCAGGACATCACGCTCTGCACGTGTAAAAGTCACGCTGACGGCTAGAACACAGCTCCCCTTTGCCTCTTTTCTGTCAGGCTGTGTAGTCCCTGGAGCCCGCGTCTCTTGGTGCCCTGAGGACCTATGCTGGGAACTGGATAAAGTGAGAAGGACTGAGGAAGCCCAACACAGAAATCGTGCTCCATAAAAATGGTTTTCTTGCAATTTCCATCCCTCTCTCTCCCTCCTAGTGTTTACCTAGGCATTAGGTCTGTCTTGTGGGAAAGAGAGCACCAGCATTATTCCACCCCATCCACCCTGGGGCCACCTCCATTAACTCTTGTCTGTTGGGCCAAACAAAGCTTGGGCCCTGTCTCCCCAGTCCTGACTTATTCAGTTAACCACTGATTTCCTGGCACCAGGCAAGTGTTTCTAACCCATGACTGTCTCTCTGCCACTTTCCTGCTAAGATTACCATGAAGGTTGCTTGCCACCAGTTAGACTAGATAAAAACCCTTTCATTGATTTCAAGATCCTCCATCAATGTGGCCCCTCATTCATTCCACATTTCCACCCCGACACCCCCAAATGGGAGCTCTTCCCTCTGGGCCACCAGCTGTCCCACCTCTTACTCTGCTCTTATCTCTATGATTTGCTCACATTAGATCCCTCTCTCTTTACGCAGAGTTTATATTTCCTTCAGGATCTAGCTAATCTATTAAGATTGCCTCACTTCCCCCAGGCCAAAATGCTTTTTATTCCCTCTGAATTTCTCTAGTATACATAGTCAACAACATATATCCTTTAACTACCATAAGTAAGGTTTGTTGAATTACACTGTGCAAAATTGATTCAATCTCTCCTAAAAATAACCGCAAGAGATAAATGCCCACATAGTTTTTCACATGAGAAAACGGAAGTTCAGAAGGTGAATTTGCCTAATACTGCATCTGGGATTTGAACCCACGAAGTCTGATCCCAAAGCCCACATACCTCTCAACCGTCCTGTGCTAAATACTCTGTATTTGTCTCATCTCCCAAAGGATTCACTGGAAAAGATCATTTATTGTACAATTTTTTTCTTTTCCAGTGAGCCTAGCTCAAGGTGGAGCAGGTATTTATTAAATACTCACTCACTTTCGGCTCGCGACTTCTAAACTTAAAGATACTGTGACCCCGACTGAGTTAAGCAGCTGAAGAAAGCAGTGGTCACACCAGGATTATTTGCTTGATAAATAGCAGATGACAGTAAAGTCCAGGCTACAGTGACCGGTGACACACTGACGATTAACCACTTGGCTTTAGTGGTCCCCTTTTTTACTTTCCCTTTGGAAAACAAATCAAGGTTTAAAAAAAAAAAAAAAGCCAAGCCTCAGCACTCAGTGCTCATTGCTAGTCTGAAATCATTTTGCTTCCAACTCTTATTCAAATCATCTCAGGGGCTTTGTTGACATTATCTGCTAATGATTGTAATCCCTCTTTCCAAAAGGAGAGGCAGCAGGCTGACAAACAACACCCTTCAGTCCACAGAGATCTGAGGTCTGAGGTCACCTCCCGACTTGCTCCTGGGCCAGCTGCCTGCACTGGGCCTCGGGGATGCATTTCTAAAGGGCAATATTTACAGTGTTGGGTAGCTGGGCCCTGTGGAGCTTAATGGGATTCTTAATAAAGGTGGCTTTCATTAAGACGAGGAGCACAGGCAAGGTGCCCTTGCTTTTGAGGAAAGGATGGCCCAGCACAACAAGTAATGCTCCTCCTGGGCTTGGAAATCTTGCAGGTCAAGTGCCTTGTTATACATTAACAGGCTGTTTAAGTTCCCAGGCAGATTGAGAGGAATGGCTAGACAAATGAAGGCAGAGGAATCATGCGATCTGTGTTAGGAGCAGAAACACTGAGACACAGCAGCTGCATTTAAACAGAGCAATTTGCTAAATGAGTGGTCGGCTACGTTCCAGATGGCCAATGTGACACGGGGCTTGGAGGAAGCCTTTATTCAATCCTGCATCTGTCTAGACTGCGACATGAAAGGCCAGGTTACACTTACTGCAGCAACAGCAGCTTTGAAACTCGTACATAAAACCTGCTTGGTATCACCAATGAGGCAGCTTGGCCAGAGGCCAGCTGGAGAAGATGCGGTAGCAGGGCGTGTGTGCAGCCCCGAGGAAGCCAGCTTCTGGGCTGAACGACAGCCAGCCAGAGGTGGGGGCTCTCGCTGTGCACGTCCGCCTGCTGTACCACTTCATCCACCTACCACATGCAGGGAGGCAGGTGATCATCACAGGAGGAAGCACCAGGATAAAGTCAGAGAGCAGAAATACTGGTTGAGTTCCACACGCCTTCTCTTTCATTGTTTTTCAGTCGCCAAGTTGTATGTGACTCTTTGTGACCCCATGGACCATAGCACACCAGGCCTCTCTGTCCCTCACCATCTTCTAGAGTTTGCCCAAGTTCATGTCCATTGAGGTGGTGATGCCATCCAACAATCTCATCCTCTGTTGTCCCCTTTTCCTCCTGCCCTCAATCTTTCCCAGCATCAGGGTCTTTACCAATGAGTTGACTCTTCCTATCAGGTGGCCAAAGTACTTCATAATCATTTCCCATGTATTTTACTTTGGATTTTCTAATTAGGTTGTCAAATTTCCAATGTGAATGAAAGAATATTCTTAGCTTTCACCTACGACCCCACTCTGTTTTCCCATCTCCCTGCCTCTTGCACCTAATTCAGTCCTGGCTCAAGCACTTCTTTAGAGATGATATATCAAAGATATTGGCTGAGTAGGCTGGGGGGTAGACCAGATAACCACCTTGTTCTGGGACCTCTGGGTCTACAAGATATGTTGACTGACTGAATTAAACTAGGTCAGCCAAAATCAAATGGAACCACTTGATGGGCATCTTGCCCAGCTTTAATGAAAGAGGCAGCCACAGAGCTTCATTGGACTGGTATGAGGACCTACAGGAATCAGCTCTACTGACCTATTTCTCTCTGGTAAGTTCTAACCCAAAGCCTACTTAATTTTTATTATTGGACTGAAAGTTTCCATGGGCTGAGGCTTTCACTATGTTCTTCAGCAGCCATTCAAGTTTCATGGTTGGAACGTACTGAGCAGTCAGTAAACAAGCCTGCTTCCCCACACCCCCTCCCTCTGGGTCCCAGAACACTCTAGGCTTCCACACTAGATAGCTGTTTTTTTTTCTGACTAAGGAGGAAAAGTTTAACCTGATGAATCACCAGCAGCTCTTCCTGTGACATTCTCGGGAAAACTACAGTCTGCTTAGGAAGAACTCTGAAGCACTTCACTTACTGTGGATTGTGATCTACACAGACGGGGAAAATTTTGAGTTCTGCTCTGTGTCTGCACACCAAAGCTTCCTTACCAGCGCTTTTCTCTCTTAGAGATTTCCTGTCATCAGGACTATGCCTATCCTAGGGTCAGTCCGAAATAAATGAGCTAAATGAACAGGGCTGTCCTAGGGGGGAATTTATCACTACCCCCATGCTAATCTCACCCAGATACCACTTCTTAGGTAACCATCTGAGGTAACTGCCCAGTTTCTTCATTTGTACCAATAAGCACAGAAAATGATTCAAGGGACTATAATTTTCAGTTCTCCCAAGGACGGCACATGACTGGCATTGTTTCAGATGCACAGGTGAAAAGCTAATCTGTATGTAGAAGAGATGGCTTTGGACATGACTGGCCTAGACTTTATTAATGGAGGTCTTTGTGGCAAGAGTCCAGGTTATGGAAAGGGAGCTATTCTAACATCTATAATATTCTAGTAGTAGATATGCCAAAATTTCCGAGAAATGACTTCACTGAATTTCAAGATAGTCACCAAACTGTTCAAGTCCTTACAACACTCAAATAGCTCAGAAAGGGTATAGAAGTAGATTATTCACCTCCTTAAGAAACAAGTTTCTTCAGACTCACAGACATAGAGAACAGTTGTGTGGTTGCCAAGTGGGAGGTGGGGAGGGGAGGGAAGGATTGGAAGTTTGGGATTAGCAGATGTAAATTAGTATATATAGGATGGATAAACAACAAGGTCCTACTGTATGCCACAGGGAACTCTATTCAATACCTGTGATAAACCATGTGGAAAGGAATATAAAAATNTGCCAAGTGGGAGGTGGGGAGGGGAGGGAAGGATTGGAAGTTTGGGATTAGCAGATGTAAATTAGTATATATAGGATGGATAAACAACAAGGTCCTACTGTATGCCACAGGGAACTCTATTCAATACCTGTGATAAACCATGTGGAAAGGAATATAAAAATAAGAATGCCTCTATGTGTATAACTGAGTCTCTTTGCTGTACAGCAGAGATAGGCACAGCAGAGGACAACAACTATACTTCAATTTTAAAAATTTAAAAAGCCATGTTTCTTAGTATGCTGAATGCAACACTGATGAGTATTTCTAAATGATCTTTAAGTGCATGATCCTAGACGAGATGTAGCAAAGAAAGAAGCCCAAGAATAGTCAGTCACTCATCAAGACAGCCTTTGCGGTATGACAATGATAAACCAGGTTTCCCTTGTCTTTGTCTCAGGAGCTTCCTTTATGCTGACTGTGTCCCTGATTCCAAGGATACTTGCCCATCAAGAAGTAGGCAAAATGTGAAGACCTTGAAAGCCGAGAAAGGGTACTTAGGGGACCTTAAGTGATAAAACAGCCAGAGTCGGTGCATCTGCTTCATATATAAACTAATTTCTCTCTTGGGCACAACTCATAATTTTGTGAGATGGCAAGGTGAGCTCCTTAATGATATCTTCACTGTAAGCTTTTTATCAGCTTAAAGAAAATTCTTCTTTTTTTTTTTTTTAATGAACATCCAGTGAAGGCTCAATACTGTTTAAAAATGTCCAGACTTTTAAACATTCAAATATAGTTCCACAAAGAGCCACCCATGATTGACATTTTATCTTATTAAAGTGCTGTTAATTAAGAACCATAACCACGAGCTACAAGGATTAAAGCAGCATACTCTGCAATCTATTCCTGAAACAAAATGCAACTCTGATTTGCTTGGAACCTAAATCAAAGGAACAGTCTATGGGGTCATTCACTTCCGGTCCACTAGGGGGCAGTGAACGATCGGGTTTCCCCCAGGCAGCTTTAATGACGGTTGCTATATATACACCTGAAGTGTGGCAGGCCTTTTACACAAAGTGAGCAGTGCCGCAGTGATGACAGGTGCAAGGAGCAGCCCGTTATTGCTACCAGCACAGTCTGTCAGGAGGATGAAGTGAAATGGATCATTTGCATTTTTACCAATGAACTTGCATTATAATGAACAGGCAGTGTTGCCTGGATGGGGCCCTGGCTTTGCCTCCCTGGCTTCTGTTGGACTGCTGCCAGTCACCGGGCTGGACCGCACCCAGGACTGCAGCGCGATGGAGAGACAGAGCCGGGGAGCTGAATTTAACAATCGCCTGGGGCTGGTGACCACCAGGGTGCGGATACGCATCGTGGGGTTGCGGGTGGGGTGGGGTTCCCTCTCCCATCCCATCCCTGTGCCGGTGTCTGCTGGGGGGAATTCCAGGCCTTGGAAGCTGCAGCAGTGCATATCCAGGGATCCAGACCATGCATGCTGCAGTCTGTGTGAATGGCGCCCCCTGGAGTTGGGCAGTGAGTGCAGAGTCCCTGCTCCCACCGTGCAGGGCCTGGACTGCAGGGCTCTGTAGAATCACCCACCTGCCCTCTCTTGGATGCTCAGTTTTAGAAAAAAAATCTGCCTTCAAAGGCTCTAGGGAAAATAGAAAGGCCACATATAGGCAAAGTTTGAAATTGAAACTAGCTGGATTTCAGAGTTGGCCAGGGTCCCTCTCCCTTCTTCCTCAGTCCCACCCCCGATCCAAGTACCTGGCACCCTCCTGATGGTCGTCTTTGACCTGTTCCAACATGCTTTTCAAAAAGATTCTAGGACATCACACCATCCACCTCGGTTGTGTTTACATCACTTGGTCTCCTCTCCCACCGGAATTTGCCTTTAAACCTTATTTCTAACTGTGAAGCAAAATCCAGATAAAGGTTTCCTCCCTCCTGCACCCTTCTCCTTGGCCCTGATTAACAGGAGCCTCCCCTGACTAATGGGAGTTAAACCAGACGTGTGTTTCCCGCTGTGCTCCGACTTTAAAGCTTTCCGAGTGATTCCTTCCTTCTCAGCCCTGTTTCTTCACACATTTACCTGGAACATCCCTTTCGTTTTACTTGAAAGCCAGTAAAGCATAGTGGTTAAATGCTGGCTGGGATTAGACTGCTTGGGTTCAAATCCCAGCTGTGTCACCTCCTAGCAGCACGTAACCCAGGGAGACCACGTGACTGCTCTGTGCCTCAGTGTCCCCGCTATCACAGATGGCAGTAAGAGCATCGCCAGATGGCGGTGGTGTGAGGACTGAAGACGCAAGCGCAGCACCAGGCAGAGGCCGGCACTCAGACATGTTACTTGTCAGAATTTTATGCATTTGCCATAACGCTGTATTTCCTCTTCTCTTTCCTCTACCTGTGCCTCACCTTCCAGAAACAGATTCTTCCACCCGCTTCCCTCCCCTTTGCTCCTCCCTGAAAGGACAGCACATGGTCTTCTGGCCCCTGAATCAGTGACGACTGCCCCCTCATGCCCTCCACACCTACCTGATCATCACCATAGAGAAGCCAGGCGCTAGTGAGGATCCTCGTAACTAGAGCAAAGAATGAAAAAAGAAAACATCTTCAGACATGGAGCACAACAGCAGCTTGGGGGAGTGGGACCTGAAGACTGTCCTTTATGTCACGCTTATGTTCTATTTGCAGAACAGCCTTAGACACAGGCACTTGTTTACTTCACCCAGATCAGAAGTGATTTCAGATTTCTCTTCATTTAATCATCTCATTCCACTGTGTAGGCTCATAATTAAAATAAGAAACTTATTTATAAAGCCAGTGCCAGAGCTGAGAGCTAGCTGAAAGGAGGTGCTTGGGCTGATGAACCCACTCGGTCAGGAGACCTCCAAACCACACTGGCCAGCCTAGAAGGAGAGGCAGGGGCCTGCCTGACATGGACAGCATCTCCCCCATCGGATGGGGGTTGGAGGGAGGGGGGAAGAAGGAGCAATGGCTCCCTAATCCTGGTGTCCAAGAAGGAGAGTGGCCAGAGTTTCATGGGGAAATGCTACACTGCCTCACTTTGGGTAAATGGCTGGCTTCAAAGGTAGGGTGCCGACCAGCTGGTGCCAGGGACAGAGGGAGAGAAAATAGTTGCTGATGAAGATGTGAGCATGGGTGGAGTTGGCTGGCAGAGGGGATGATGGGGCTGAGAAAGAGTAGGAGGAGGGAGTATGGACAGTGGGCAATAAAGCGGCAAGACCCTGAATGTGTGACCCTTCCCAGTGACCCCACAAATCTCAGTATTATCGATAAAAATCACCAAATGCTTGGTATAGTCGGATTTCTTGTCAAACAGGTAAAGGGGCTGAGTGGATATGTGAAGTGGAGGCCTGCCAATATCTGGGAAATAGCAACGAAGGCTCGTCTGATATTATGCAGCTACATTATGTGGCTACATGACATTTTTTTGGAAGTACAGCTGATATACAATATTATGTTAGTTTCAGGTGTACTACAGAATGATTCGACATTTGCATATATTATGAAATGATCACCATAAGTCTAGTAACCATCTGTCCCCATACGTGGCTACATTAAATTTAACAAATAATTTGTCACTTTGAATTAGATTAATTTATTACTCTTATTTCCAGAGACAGAAGGAACCTACAAGAGACACTTCTTTCCTATGTCAGTATCAGAAATCTGTATGTGTCTTAAATACCTTAATTGATATCTTATAAACCCTACCAAGTGGCCAGTGGATGTTATTTCCTTCTTTTTTCTGGCTTTTAGGACACTCAAAGAAAAATAGGCTATTCATTTCTAAAAATTGTTTAGGGTATTATGGAGTGTATTTTGTTCACTGATTTTTTGTCTCCCTATATATTTTTCCATCACCTTCATTCATCCATGCGCACATGTTTTATCTTTTATTCTATTCTATAATCACTGCTGTAACTGTCCCCAAATCCTCTTTTGGACATTATAGTTATTAATAAACAAAAACACAAATAAGTACATTTTGCCTATCCTGAAAATTCTTACACTTTAATATTTGTACTGCACAGACTATTCCTCAAGTTTTGCTGCCAAATCTGTCCATTAATCTTTTCTGGACTTCTTTCTTTAGAGTTCTGCTTTTGCAAAAGACTTTTCTTCACCCTCATTTTATTAAGATGGTCTCTTGTATTTTCTTCTAGTATCTACCTAAAAATATTTAGATCTTTATTTTGAATTTATTTTTATGTATATTGTGATTTAAAGACTTATTTTTTCCCCTAATAAATAGCTAACAATTATTTGTTAGACTGTTCTCCCACTAATTTGAAACACTTGTTTTATCAGATACCACTTTCCCTAGGTACATGTCTGGCATCGATCTATTTGTCTCTCCTTTGCACTAGCTCTTTCATTTATTATAACTTAACAGTTTGCTTTGCTATCCAGTAGTTCTAATCTTACCTCCTTATTTATTTTCAACATGTTTTGGGGCCTATTTTCACATATTTACTCTTTCAGATGAACTCCAGAATCAACTTGCTGAGCTTCAAAACAATCTCTTAGATATTTTCATTGGAATTTCATTGAAATTGACATTTAATTTGGGGAGAGGTGACATCTTCACAATATTAAAATTTCCCGTTCAAGGACAAAATTGCTTCCCTTTTATTTGGTCTTTCTTTTACATTTTTTAATAAAGGCTTTTGGTGGTACTAGTGGTTAAAAAAAAGAAAACAACCTGCCTACTAATGCACCAGACTTAAAAGACTCCCTGGGTTGGGAAGATCCCCTGGAGGAGGGCATGGCACCCCACTCCAGTGTTCTTGCCTGGAGAATCCCATGGACAGAGGAGCTTGGTGGGCTACAGTCCATAGGGTCAGAAAGAATTGGATACAACTGAAGCAACTTAGCATGCAAGCATTCAGAAAGATTGTTATCACTCTAGATATATCTCACACATTTCTTGTTAAGGTTATTTCTAGGAATAATCAATTATCTACCAATCAATTTCTTCCATAGAGAAAAAGCGAGAAAGATAGCAAAGAGTCAAGTTCCTCATGGCCAAGATACTCCTGTTACAAAGACATGTGCCTACGTATGTGCTCAGTTGCTTCAGTTATATCTGACTCTTTGCGACCCTATGGACTGCAGCCAGCCAACTCCTCTGTCCATGGGATTCTCCAGGCAAGAATACTGGAGTGGGTTGCCACGCCCTCCTCCAGATCTTCCAGACCCAAGGATCAAAGCTACATCTCCCGTGTCTCCTGTATTGCAGGGAGATTGTTTACTTGTTGAGCCATCTAGGAAGCCCCTTACGAAGCCATATTCACCTGCAAGTTCTGCCATACCTTTTCCCAGGAAAGACCAGTTCAACCCATGTATAATGTTGGAAATAATAAGAACAGCTGGGCAGTTGAATAAATTACAAAAAAAAAAAAAAATCCTGCACGTCCCTCAAAAAGACAAAGAACAGAGGCTCTACACTAAGTTATAAAAAGACTTGTTTAGACGCCTAATTTTTCTCTATACATTTTATTTCTATAGAAGATATAAAATATAAAATAAAATTCAACTCCTTGCACACATTATCATTCTCCCCAGCACATATATCTTGGGATTTGAATATCAATCACAAAGAATCCATCCGGTCTGCTGGTGTCTCATTTCCTTCCCCTCCATTTCAATCTTCCTGTCTTCGATCATATTTAAGCCACTCACAACCATCGTTGTATCCTTGATTTTGTCCTCAGTGATACCTGGGGCCCCTGCAAAATCTCCATCTCAAACTCCAGTCTTTCCAGTTTATCTGCACTGTACTCCAGCTCTAACTCTTGGACTTAAAATCCATTGGTCCTAACACATTTTCACTGCCCTTGACCCTTCCATGCCTCATTTTCCTTCATATCTGGCTTAAATTCCACAGCCAGTTGTAACCACTTCCTCCTTTATACCCCAACTCTCTCTTTGTTGCTGCTGTTCTTTCTTGGCAAAAGTACAACCCTGATACAAACTGACTTTCCACCCACCCCCTGCATGCACTCACATGAAAATGTGGCTGGCGACAAACCACACCACTGTGCTGAGTGGTCTGACTTGAAATTCATGACCACAAACCACAAATAAGTTCTCAGTGCTTCCTGGCAGACATTCTCATCTCCCACTTTCCAAGTCCATTTCACATTTCCTCTTTTCTCTGAAAATCTCCAATGCTTCTTCCCAATGTCCATTCTCAGATGACGATCTTGCTTCTGAGTTATCAAGAAAATGGAAACTCTTAAAACAGGCTCCACTGGGGCTTCCCTGGGGGCTTAGTGGTAAAGATTCTGCCTGTCAGTGCAGGAGACACGGGTTTGATCTTTGGTCAAGGAAGATCCCACATGACTCGGAGGCAACTAAGCCTGTGCGCAGCAACTATTGAGTGAGTGCTCTAGAACCTGGGAGCCGCAACTACTAAGCCCATGTACCCCAACTGCTGAATCCCACATACTCTCGAGCCCATTCTCCACAAAAGGAGCCTCCACAAGGGGAAGCCTGTGCACTGCAACCACAGAGTAACCTCACAACAGAGTAACACTCACAGCAGTGAAGACGCAGCACAACCAGAAATTAAAAATGAGCAAACAAACGAAAATAGGCTCCATCAGATCCCAGCACACATGCACACACTTTCCTGCATGCGGACCCGCCCACTCAGGCTTCCTTTGCGTCCCTGGCTCCTCCCTGGGGTCAGCCCTTCACACGTGTGCTGGATCCCATCCCTTTTTGCCTACCCGATCTTCCTGCTGGTCAGCATTTTTCCCCTCTGTCTCCTGCACCATTGGTATTCTGGATCATTCCCATCAGCACAAAAAAGGGTTCTAATTACTCTCGTTGGAGAGGATAAAAAGCACTTGTCTCAGTCCGCTTGCCCTGCCAACTATCACCCCATTTTCCTCCTTCCCTTTACAGAAAAGTTACTTGAAAGAGGGGTTGATCCTGCTGTCTCCGTCTCTCTCTTCCTGTTCCCACTCCATAGCATTCCCATCTGGCGTGTCCACCTTGGACAAAACTGCAGTGACTTCCCGTGGAAATTCTGGGTCCTCATCTTTCCAGCCGCTGCAGGCACTTGCCACTGCTCACCCAGGTTTTGAACACCCAGGACTCAGCCCTTCTGCCTACACATGAGCCACTGGCAAGTGCATCCGACACCTGGAGCTCTGACTTCGCTTCTTTATTCTGATGACTCTGACGCCCCCCAACACGCACACCTTGACCACCTCAAGTTTCTGATACCCTCCCTGGTGCTCCTTTCTCAGCACTTATCACTTTCCAACACCCTATGTAATCATCTATTATGTTGATGGTTTATTATCTGAAAGCCAGGCTCCACTAGAGCAAGGGTTCCTGCTTATTTTACTCGCTAACATGTCATGAGTGCTCAGAGCAGTGTTGGGCCTATAATCAGCGACACTGATCTTTGCTGTTGATGCGTTCATACACTCCAGGCTGGCCGTGCTCAACTCCCAGCAAACCCCAGGCCCCACCCCTACCACACGGCCTCCAGCCTCGCCGGTAACCCCGGTACCTCACTGCTGCTCTGCCCTCAAGTCCCTCCCAGTGGTGCCCGTGAGCGCTGCCCTATCCCCAATCCCCGCATAATTTCTAGCTCCTTCTGTGCTGTATCTCTTCTCCTTTGCTCTCTCATCCTAACACACTCCTCACTGAGCTTATTGCCTGTCTCCTTCCACTAGGACAGAAGTTCCCTGAGAGCAGACCTTTTATCTGCTTCTTCTCCTGCTGTATCCACAGCACCCAAATAGTGCCTGACAACACATATGTGGAAGGGCCTTCCTTAGAAAGCATCCTTTATAAAGTTCTGAGCGATCACCTCCCATACCTGTCACTACGAATGTGGACCAGAAGACAGTCTCTAGCTGGATGCAGTGGGTCTGGCCTGCATGCTGTGCCCACACTCCTCAGGGTGGCCTTCACTCACCCTTGCGTGCTTGGCCTCGAGTCCCAGCCAAGATCTGGAGACCTCACCTGGAGGCCACAGGGCTCCCTGTCTCGGTCCTAGTGCTCCAGATACACTCTCCCCACTGCCCTTGGCCTCCTTGATTTCTGAGCCTCGGTCGCCCAGCCAGCCGAATGCAGGGTGGCTCCTCGCCCACTCTTGGCTCATCCAGCTGAACGAAGGCTGGCGACTCGCCCAGGGTCTGTAGCAGGCTAGGCACCCCCAAGCCATTCACTCCTTTATTCCCCAAATAGTTATTGACTATAATACCATGTGCCCAGTGTGGTTTTATGCTGATGGGATGGATATAACAGAGAACACTCTTTGCCATTGTGGAGCTCATATTCTAACGAGGAGGGGTAAGAAATAAATAGCCAAATAAATATATCGCATGTCAGATGATGCTAATTGCTATGGAAGTAAATAAGGCAGGGTGAGGGCATTAAGTAAATCTGAGTCTTGGGGTGGAAGAGTGTATTTTCATGGTCAGAGAGGCCTCTTGGAGAAGCAGGTGACACTGGATTGAGCCACATGGATTTCTGAAGGGAAGATCACTCCTAAGGGTAATGACAGCAAATGCAAAGGCCCTGAGGTACATGTGTTCCTGCAGTGTTCAGAGCGTAGTAACGTGTGCAAAGGCCTGGAGCAAGGTGGGCAAGCAGGAGGGCCCTGGTGAGGGCAGAGTGGCCTGGTAGGCGGAAGCATAAAAGAAAGATTTCTCCCAGAACTGAAGGAGATCCTCCCTGAGCTTGGGGGGAAAGGAAAACATAGACAGGGAAAAACTGGGAACAGTGAGAGACTTTATTTTGGGGGGTCCAAAATCACTGCAGATGGTGACTGCAGCCATGAGATTGAAGGATGCTTGCCCCTTGAAAGAAAAGCTATGACAAACCTAGACAGCACATTTAAAAGCAGAGACATTACTTTGCCAACAAAGGTCCACATGGTTAAAGCTATAGTTTTTCCAGTAGTCATGTATGGATGTGAGAGTTGGACCATAAAGGCTGAGCGCTGAAGAATTGATGCGTTTGAACTGAGGTGTTGCAAAAGACTCTTGAGAGTCCCTTGGAGAACAAGGAGATCAAACCAGTCAATCCTAAATGAAATCAACCCTGAATATTCATTGGAAGTACTGATGTTGAAGCTGAAGCTCCAATACTTTGGCCACCTGATGCAAAGAGCTGACTCATTAGAAAAGACCCTGATGTTGCGAAAGATTGAAGGCAAGAAGAGAAGGGGATGACAGAGGATGAGATGGTTAGATGGCATCAGTGACTTGATGGACATGAGTTTGAGCAAGCTCTGGGAGACAATGAAGGACAGGGAAGCCTGATGTGCTGCATTCCATGCAGTCGCAAAGAATTGGACACGACTGAGCAACTGAACAACAACAAATTCATTGAGATGACTGATGCTGAAGCTGAAGCTCCAATACTTTGGCCACTTAATGCAAAGAGCTAACTCACTGGAAAAGACCTAGGTACTGGGAAAGATTGAGGGCAGGAGGAGAAGGGGAAAGCAGAGGATGAGATGGTTGGACAGTATCACCAACTCAATGGACATAACTTTGAACAAATTCTGGGAGATAGTGAAGGACAAGGAAGCCTAGTGTGCTGCAGTCCATGGGGTTGCAAAGACTTGGACACAACTTAGCAACTGAACAACAAAAGGAAAAGCAGAAGAACCACAAGGAAGGGGGAGGAAGGAGGGCTGAGGGTCCTAGTAGGTACACGGCCCAGCTATCCAGGGGGCTGCCGAAGGGAACTGTGTTTCCCCAGCAATGTGAGAGGAGTTGAGCTCCAGGTAGACATGCCACCTGCAGCCAAGTGCAGAGTCTTATGTATGAGACAGGCTCAGGCCCGAAGGGGCCTTGGTGAAGGCTTCCCACCAGTGGACCCCCAAACTCAGGCACCATGTCGGTGGAACCCCTGCAGTGACTGATACTATGGTGTGGGTGCTCAAAATAGAGCTGGGGTTCTGAAAAGCAAAGGGAGTTATATTTCTTTCACATCCAAGATTACAGACTAAGATTCACATTTGCTACATTATTCTAAGTACATTAAAATCAGAGGAAATAAACTGTCATGTACCACTGGCTTATCTTTCACACATCTTTGCCCCTGGATGTTGACATATTTTTCTTCCAACAAGACTTGGAAAAGTGAAAAGAGTTGCCTTGAGTGGAAATCTCTGCTCTGCTGTTGCTTACCCTGAAAGGAGGCATGGAGCCTGCCTTAAAGCATGCAGTCACTGACTTCTCTAAAAGAGAGACTCTGGTGATATTTCTGCCAAAAAAAAAAATCCCAGAAACACATCCATCCCGAGTATCAGAGCCCAGAAATTATTCATATCACTCTGCAGCTCTGGCAAGAGATCAGATTCCTGGAATTTAAGGCATCTGAAACATTTCATTGTGCTGCAATAATAGCAATAGATGTGGGTGATAGAAATCTAGAAAGAGTTTTTCAAAGGGGCTATCTCTGATTTTTTAAGATGCAAAAAAGGCCCAATTTAGGATCAATAATTCTCCCCTTTCTAGAGATGCTTCAAGCTAATCTGTGTGTTTCATCTCAGTAAGGGCAGCAAGACTGTCATCTCATTTGGGAGTGAGGTTTAGAGTAGTTTTATCCAACTCTGGTACTCTTGCCTAGAAAATCCCATGGACGGAGAAACCTGGTGGGCTGCAGTCCATGGGATCGCTAAGAGTCGGACACGACTGAGCAAGTTCACTATCACTTTTCACTTTCCTGCATTGGAGAAGGAAATGGCAACTCACTCCAGTGTTCTTGCCTGGAGGATCCCAGGGACGGGGGAGCCTGGTGGGCTGCCATTTATGGGGTCGCACAGAGTCGGACACGACTGAAGTNACACGACTGAGCAAGTTCACTATCACTTTTCACTTTCCTGCATTGGAGAAGGAAATGGCAACTCACTCCAGTGTTCTTGCCTGGAGGATCCCAGGGACGGGGGAGCCTGGTGGGCTGCCATTTATGGGGTCGCACAGAGTCGGACACGACTGAAGTGACTTAGCAGCAGCGGCAGCAGCAGTTGCAGCCCAGGGATTCAGGGGAGCATTCTGTCACATCTAATAACCTGAAGCTTTCACACAACGCTTAGGACAGGGCCTCAGACCCAGGGTAAACTCCCCATATGCTGCTGGAAAGGACAGGGAAACCAGGAAATTGGAAGTACCAAGCTGGGCTTGGACTGGCTTCAGACTTCATTTCTTTGAACTTTGATGAATTGCAAAGCTTCATGATAAGTGAGTCAATTTCTGACAAGTCTTGGCATTCTAAATCCTAATGACCTTACCATCTCCATATTTTTTTCCTTCTGGGCCTCAGTAGGATGATGCATAGAATACATCTCTTGGTTTCCCCCTTCAAAATGGAGATGATCGTGGGGTCTCAGTTATGAAAGGTGATGGGGAGACTGAGGCCAATGACAACTATTCACAAGGGACCCATCAGTGCTCTTTTTTAGGCGGCAAAAGAGAGGAAGATCAATCAGATAAGAGATCACTGAATGTGTCTCTAGTCATTGATGTTAGATTCTTTCTCTCTATATATCAGCCTTCCAGGAATAAAGAGAATGCATCATCAATGCTCCCAATTCGTAACTCGGCTAAGGAAAGAAGGCAGGCCCTTTTTACTCAGTGTATGCTTGACCTGAATCAAACTGATCATACTAAAGCACTGAGACATGGTTGGGATTCTGACATTTATGTGAGAAGTCTCTTCTGGGGTCCATGGGGATGCCATTAGGGGATGAACCATCTCTTGAGAGAGCCAACCGATGTCTTAACATCAACTTGGATGTAAACCAGAAAACAGTGGTGATGCTGATCACTTTGTCCTTCAAAGAAGCTGGGAGGGAATCCAGATCATATGACAAGCATCAGTGTTCAAAGAGGCCTTAATCCACTGGGATACTGGCAAAAGGCCATTGAGATTTGTTCAAAATTGTAAGCAGAGCATAAACAAATCTTCCCAGAGTTTGTGGACCAAGCTACAAAGAGGAGAGACTGGAGGCTGTGAGCCAATCAATAAGAACATGTAAGCAATTGTTCCCACCCACACCGGATCAAGGATTATAGAAATGGGAGCAGAAAGAGATAAGAAGTGGCCAGTGTTTGGAAGTAGAAGATGAGGAAGAGAGGAGGCAACCACAGGGAATTCCAAGGTTCTCAGGTCAAATGATGAAATGGAGGCTATAATCAAAGCAGAAAACCTCGGAAGCACTGCAGAATCTGGGGGCAGGGCTGTTGCATTTTGGCACTTCAGTTTTGAAAGGCCTATAGGATACCCACTCAAAGACAAACCTCAGAGGACAGAGGTCAAGAAGCAATTTTAAATCATAGCCAAGCCATAAAAAGACAAGACAATACTTAAGGAGACAGTGTGGTAAAGAAGGCCAAGGGTAGCACTTGAAGGGCTCTCAACACGTAAGAGGGAAGAGGAGGGTGAAGGATAGAGGAATTGGAGAACCAGAGGGGGAGCTATTGCAAAAGTCAAGGGAAGAGAAGGTATATGTCACATGCTGCTAAGTCGCTTCAGTCGTGTCCGACTCTGTGCGACCCCATAGATGGCAGCCCACCAGGCTTCCCCGTCCCTGGGATTCTCCAGGCAAGAACTGAAGTGGGTTGCCATTTCCTTCTCCAAGGCATGAAAGTGAAAAGTGAAAGTGAAGTCGCTCAGTCGTGTCTGACCCTCAGCGACCACATGGACTGCAGCCCACCAGGCTCCTCTGCACATGGGATTTTCCAGGCAAGAGTACTGGAGTGGGGTGCCATTGCCTTGTCACATAGCTTGGTATAATCAGAAGGAAGGATCTGCCTTGTAGGATGTCATTGAATTAGGTCTAGTGAGAAAGAGTGAGGCTGTGAAGCCTGGTAGTGATGGTGTCGTGGGTGCAGGGCAGAGGGCCAGGGCCCAGATGCTGCGAGCCCCTGAGCATGCGGCGTGAGGGGGAATATCCCTCCTCAGGCCTTTACTCTGTTGTTCCTCTGTCTGTGCAGCTGTCTCCCGGGTATCCCCCTGGGCTTCCTTGGCTCACTCCCTTGCTCCCTTTGGGTCTTAACTTGAAGGTCACCTTTCACCAAAGCTTCCCCTAACCACCTTACTGATTACTACAATGAACAACTCCCCCCATCCTATTCTCACCCCACATGCACATATATCCTTGGCATTATTTCCCTTTTTTAAGTCCATAGCGCTTAACACCTTTCAACATACTGTATCATTTGTATATTTATAAAACGTATTATTTATTCTCGATCTCTCCTTCTTGCATGAAAACTCCTTGAGGGCAGAAAATCTTATATATGTTGTACTGTGAAGGATTCCCTGCACTCCCAACAGTGTCCAGCTCATGTTGGTCCTCCTGGAGTATTTGTTGAGTGAATGAACACAGCTGACTAGAATGCAAGACACAGAGTGGTAGTTCCTGGAATAGAGATGTAAATAAAGTAATACAGAATACAAGCGAGAAACAGACAGCAACGGGCTCCTCTGTACATGGAATTCTCCAGGCAAGAAAACTGGAGTGCGTAGCTGTTTCCTTCTCCAGGGCATCTTACCAATCAAGGGATTGACCCAGGGTCTCCTGCATTGCAGGTGGATTCTTTACCAGCTGAGATACCAGGGAAGCCCTGATAATAGTAGGAAACCTCAACAGCTCACTTCCAGTAATGGATAGAACATCCGAAGACAGAAAGATTAGTAAGGAAACATACTACACTCTAGATCAAATAAATCTAACAGACATATATAGAACATTTAACCCAACAGCAACAGAATATACATTCTTCTCAAGCACAGGTGGATCTTTCTCTGGGATAGGCCATCTAGGCCACAAAACAAGTCTTAACAAATTTAAAAAGACTGAAATTATATTAAGTATCTTTTGGATAACAATGAAATGAAGCTAGAAATCAAAGCAGAAAGCAAACTGGGCAATTCATGAATATGTGGTGGTGATGGGGAACCACATTTTGGAATAACCATTGGGTCAAAAAGAAATAAAGAAGAAATTAGGAAATACCTCATGACAAATAAAAATGAAAATACAACATATCAAAACTTATGAGACTCAGTGAAAGCAGTACTAAGAGGGATGTTCATGCCTACATTAAAAAGAAGAAAGGTGTCAAATCAGCAACTTAGCTTTAAACCTCAAGGAACTAAAAAAAGAAGAAGAAGAACAGGACTTCTCTGGCGACTCAGTGGTAAAAAGTCCACCTGGCAACGTAGGAGACACAGGTTCAATCCCTGGTCCAGGAAGATCCCACATGTCATAGAGTAACTAATCCTGTAAAGTCACANATGTTCATGCCTACATTAAAAAGAAGAAAGGTGTCAAATCAGCAACTTAGCTTTAAACCTCAAGGAACTAAAAAAAGAAGAAGAAGAACAGGACTTCTCTGGCGACTCAGTGGTAAAAAGTCCACCTGGCAACGTAGGAGACACAGGTTCAATCCCTGGTCCAGGAAGATCCCACATGTCATAGAGTAACTAATCCTGTAAAGTCACAAAATGGCAAGCCACTCCAGTGTTCTTGCCTGGAGAATCCCAGGGACGGCGGAGCCTGGTGGGCTGCCGTCTATGGGGTCGCACAGAGTCGGACACGACTGAAGCGACTCAGCAGCAGCAGCAAAGTCACAACTACTGGGCCTGTGCTCTAGAGCCACGACAAGAGAAGCCGCTGAGCGTCACAGTGAGAGAGGAGCCCCAGCTCCCCGCAACTGCAGAAAAGCCCACGCAGCAGCGGAGACCCAGCACAGCCGGAAAGAAACAATGAAGTAAACACTTTTAAACAATTTTATATAAAAAAGAACAAACAAAGCCAAAGCTGGCAGAAGGAAATAACAAAGACTAGAAAAGGAATAAACAGAACCAAAAAACGGCAAAACTGAGGGCTGTTTTTTTGCAAAGATTAAAATATTTATAAAACTTTAGCCAGCTTAACTAAGAAAAAAAGAGAAGACTCAGATAAATAACATTAGAAATGAAAGAAGAGACATCATAAATGATACAACAGAAATATAACTGTGAACAGTTATATGCCAACACACTGGATAACCTAAAAGAATGGGCAGATTCTTAGAAACATAAACTTTTACCAAGACTAAATCATGAAGAAATGGAAAGGCTGACCAGATGTATAGCTAGTACAGAAATTTAATTGAAGGCCCAGAACCAGATGACTTTACTGGTGAATTCTATTGAACAATTTAAAAAATAATTAAAACCACTCTTTCTCAAAAACTTCCAAAATACTGAAGAGGAAAGAACACTTTGAAACTCATTTTATAAGGCCAGGATTGCCCTGATATCGGAGCCAAACAGAGACACCACAAGAAAAGAAAACAACGCGTCAGTATCCCTGATGAATGTAGACACAAAAATCCTCAACAAAATACTAGCAAACCAAATCCAACAGCACATTGAAAGGAATGACGGCTCAAGACACAGAAGTCAATTAATGTGATATATCACATCAACAAAACAAAGGACAAAAATCACTGGATTGTCTCAATAGGTGCAGAAAAAGTGTTTGAAAAAATTCAACATTCTTTCATGATAAAAACTCTCAACACACTAGGAACTGAAGGAAAAGTACCTCAGTGTAATAAAGTTTTCTTCCGAGAACTCCTCTGTGGGTAGTAATGTCATATCTCTTAGCTAAGTGGCTTTCTTCTCCCCTTCTTCTATTGTTAGTTTATTTTATATTTGAAGAGGACACTACCTTGCCCTAAGTGAGTAGATGAATTAGCAGTAGATCAAGCTGAGATTAAAAAAACACTTACTTTTTATGTATTCATCTATTAAGTCAAAAACAGCTATTGAATGTCTTCTATGACCTAAGGGATCTATTAGGCAGATACATTTATCATTCATCGGAAATATTTCTGTTATTTTCCTATTTTGGTTTATAGCTAAAAATTTTAAAGCTGAGACATACTTTTGAGTGTGTCTGCAGTGGTGTGAAAGCAACAAAACAGAAGTTGTATGTGAAATTGTACGTTAAAGGTAATAACAGAGGGAGCTCAGCACATGCCAATTAGTTTACAATGTGCTCCCACAAATGCACTCAGACACCATGATTAGTGCTCCCTGGAGCCTTCAGTCTCTATAACTAGCTATCATTGTCCTTCTCAGAACCCTACTTGCCCAGGAAATTATGATAAATACTGTGCTGGTTCTAATATCGCTCTAAGTGGTCAGGTCTGGGTGTGAGAGGCAGTGGTGAGACGAAATGGAGATAAAATGCAAAGTTTATGTTCTGGCTGCTTAGCAAGAATTTAGTAAGGAGCCAAGTCAACAGTCCTTGAGGGAGGTTTTAGGGCAACACAGAGACACCCCACCCCACAACACACACCCAGGCCCAGTCTAAGCCAGTTATAAGTGCTGTTTCAAGCTGGTTTTCCTCTGGGTGTGTCTAGAAGCTAAATGGGCTTCCCCGGTGGTAAAAAAAAATCTGCCTATCAATGCAGGAGATGCCGGAGATGCGTGTTCGACCCCTTGGTTGGGAAGATCCCCTGGAGAAGGAAATGGCAACCTGCTCCAGTATTCTTGCCTGGGAAATCCCGTGGACAGAGGAGCCTGGAGGGTTACTGTCCATGGGGTCACAGAGTCAGATATGACGGAATGACTGAGCACCCACACACAGCAGCTAAATCTTGGTGAAAGAAAAAAAAAAGAAAACTAGTCTCCATGTCAGAGGAGTGGGGCATCCCAAACCTCATTCCTAGTCCAACGGAGAAGCTCTCAGAGAATGACATCATCAACAAACGGTCCCATTGGTTGATTACATGGCCAGTGCCATTGCTCCATCCCACCCTCTTTAAGGGAGAGGTGACTGATTAGAATGTACAGCCCAAGTCAGTAAATATTCACTATCGTGGATAAAATGTTTGTGTCCCCCCAAAATTCATGTGTTAAAACTCTAACCTCCAATGTGATGGTGTTTGGAGATGAGGCCTTTGGGACGTAATCAGGGTCAGATGAGTTCATGAGGCTGGGGCTCTCATGATGGGGTTAAGAGACCCCAGAGAGCAACATTCCCCCTGCCCCCATACAACCCACCAAGGAAAGGCCACATGAGAACACAGTGAGAAGGCGACTGGGTGGCTGTCTGCAATCCGGGAAGCACCCTGGCCAGAAAAAGAAGGGATTATCACCTTAATCTTAGGCTTGTCAGCCTCCAGAACTGTGAGAAAATGATTTTCTGTTGTTTAAGGCACCCAGTGACATCTTGTTATGGATGTCCCAGCAGATTTACACATTCACATTCACCTGGCTATGCTCCCCTTGAGGCTAGGTGCCCTCTGAGTTCAATTTCTGAACTCATTTCCCTAGCCCATAGCAAAAGACTCGTCCCCACCCTCGGCTCCAAGCCCCAAGAGAGGTGGAGTAGAACAAAGTCTTCATGATGTCCTAGGACCACAGTGTCCCCAGAGATGAGTGAAGTTGCTGATATCTGAATCCACGACAAAGTCCTGCCTTCCCCAGAGGCTCTGACCTACCCAGGAGGAGCCCAGCATCCTCTGATGTGGGGAGCTGGGCTCTGGCCCAGGAGCCGGGAGGCAGGAGGCACACACAGCCAGGCTGAGCTTTACTTGCTTCGCTGGGCCTGCACATGTTCTCTCAAGGGTATCCTTTTTCTTCTCTCATCAAAGTGGCCTTTCTTGAAAGCAGTGCTAACACAATCAATCATTTTCAGGCAACTCTCAGATGTCTTAGGTAAAAGCCAACTCAGTATGGCGATGCCCTCACTGTAGGCCGGGCACCTGGATTCCCCAGTGCTCCAGCACCTCCTACCCTACCCTAACCTCCGGGGGTTGGGTGGGGTGTACACACCCCTCCCTCCGGAGAGGAAGGAGGCCTCAGGAGGGGCCATGCCTGTGCAGGAGAGGCGCTGGGGAAGGGGTCTGTCTTTGTTCTACAGGAACACAGTCTACTGCAAGTTTACTTTTCAGTTACTTCCTTCTAAATCCATCAACTTTTCTCAATATTTCTCAGTATACAAAATGATAGGTGGAAGAAAACTGAATGAAAGATATATTTTACTTAAATCATCAAGCAGCAAGAAAAGCAAAGTTGGGGGGGGTACAAAAAAGGCAAAATAAAACTGGATCCTCCTTTTGAAATCAGTAAGAGATTTCTGAAGCAATTATTCAACAGGTGTTTCCTGAGAGCCTACTATGGACCAGTCCGTGTGTAGGTGCCAGAGAGCACAGGGCAAAGACTGAAATGTGGGTGCCATCCGTGGGTTACTCAGGACTTTGTACCAGTGATGTCTGGAAGGGCCCCCACAGCCACAGACCAGGGATGCTTCCAGGGGGACACTTGGGTCTCTGGGTGAGAAGCAGATTCAGGGGACGTCATGAAGATACCATTTGGGCCGCAGAGAATGGTAGGATTTCTGCAGAACCCGCTGTTTCTGTGAGACAGTGAGAGCTTTGGGAAACCATGTCTTATTCATATGTGTCCCCATATCCAGCAAGGTCAGGCGCATATTAGAAAGATGATGGGAAGGCTGGATGGGGAGTGGAACAGCATCCAGAGCATCCGGACAGTGACCTGCCTGACCAGAGTTGAAGGGTCTTTGTTTAGGTTGGCCCTGAAGGCCCAGTGCAGAGGGAGGCTAGAATGGCAGGGGGGAGAGGAGGCTTGGGTGCCACTGAAAGGTGTGAATATTATTGGAGAAGGACTTGGCAACCATTCAAAAGCAGAGTAACAAAGTCAGAGTCGGGTTTCAGGAAAATTAACACATCCACATTTAAAACATAGATTAATTCATAATCTCATCAACAGAAACCATTTCGCCTCTCTGGGCCTCCCTTTCCTCCACAGATGCAGAAAGGCCCCTCCTTTCTGGGCACCACCGTGACCAGTGACACAGGCATGACAGGCTCCCTGGGAGCCAGGACACCTATGATAGAGCACAAGGGTGCATAACTGTCCACAGAGAGAGAAGGAGGGACTTGGTGCTCAGGGGAGAGGCACGCCGCCTAGCCCTGGAGATGCCTCTTTCTTACCAGTAGCTCAGTTTCAGCGGGACAGCTTCCAGGCCACCAATCTGACAGTACGGCTCCAAGTTAGAGAGTTCATACAGCTGGATTTCACGGTTTCTGTTCAGAGATCAGCACACTTGGAGTAAACTTAAATTTCCCACTTGATTTTTTTATACAGCATTTTTTACAATGCATGGATTCCACAAAACAGAAACAGCTGACCAGTGAAACACCTGCCTTCCTGAGCATGGCCCCTTGCTGCTGAGTTGGAGGCTTCCTCTCCAGCTCCACCCTTTGGGGACATCATTTCCATCTGGTTCTGAACTGGTCATGGCACCTGTATTCCTCATCAGGAGGCTGGTACAGTTTCCAACAACATGGGCTCTGGATGCCAATAGCTGGGACATCAGATCCCAGCTCATCACATGGTTCCCTAGTCTATAAAATGGGGCTCATGCCTGTCTCACAGGAGAGTTACTGGGATTAAATGAGAGGGTATGTGAGAAAGTAGTTAGCTTGATACCTGGGACTTAAGTGCTCAGAAACATGAACTGATTTTTGCTGCTAATAATAAAGATGATTAGAGCCACACAGTGGAGGGGCAAGGATTCCATTCCCTGCTCAGTCCTCCTTACCTTGTGTCCTTGACCCCTTCCTCCTATGTTAGCTTGTCCACCCAGGAGCTGACTGAAAGAACAAGTTTGTGGGTATAAGAAAAACAGCCTGCTGCTTCAGCCTGCTCACATGGAGCACATGTGTGTGTGTGGGGGGTGTGTGCGTGTGGGGGTCACTCTGTAAATCCCAAAGCCTTGCCTTGCTTGCCCTCAGTGATTAATGTAGTTTTCCCACTTCCTTTCCACCTGCCATGCCGCTCAAGAGTGGTTTGCTGCCTCCAGAGTCATTTTTCTTGCCTTATTTTTCCATTTGCCAGCTCAGAGAGTCTCTAGGACGTTACTGCTTTAATCTCTGAATTTCTATGTGTGTAAAAGACATGGTAATTAAAGCTATTGAACATCCTTTTTACAATCAAACGGGGCGGGATTTAGAAATCCAAATTTGTTGTTTTTTAATGGTTGATATTAATTATATGAGTAATATTAACATGCTAATATGTTTTAATAATTAAACTTAATATTAAATTTAATTGTATTTGAGAGCCTGGATGATGTGGGGTTATATTAACTGTTAGCTAATGTCACTGAAGCCTAGGGAACCAGGGGCTGCTAAAGCAGGCAAGTTTGGGTTTGGGAGGAGTCGGAGGTTGAGGGAGGAGTCTGAAGAGGGTCAGGCGGGGCGATGGGAACCACATTCAATCTCCGCCCCTTCATCTAGCCACTNTAAGAGACAGCATCCCACCCGCCCCACCACAGCTGCCCAATGCTGCAGAATCTCCCAGTGCCCAAGGCAGAGCAGAAGGCCTCAGCAGGTTCCCCCCACCCCTGCCCAGAGCCATAGGGTTCCCCACAGCGGCCAGGGGCGCACACAGGCGTTCAGCGGGCTCCCTCCATACCTTTCCAGTGACACAGTGTTTTCCACGTGTTCAGGTTGTGCGGAGGGGTTCAGCGGGCTCCCCTACGTCTGTCCAGTTCCCCTGGGTTTTCCACAGTGGCCAGGAGCCAGCACGGGGGCTCGGAGGGCCCTACCAACGTCTGCTAATTGCCGCAGGATATTCCTCACGGCCGCTACAGCGAAGCGCAGCTGCCGCTCCTCACCGCCGCGCAGCCGCAGCTTCCGCATCGCGGAGCCGCCGCACTGGTCATAGCAACCGCTCTTCCAACAACACACAAGAAGACTCTACACGTGGACATCGCCAGATCGTCAATACCGAAAGATTCTTTGCAACCAAAGGTGGAGAAGCTCTACACAGTTCGCAAAAACAAGACTGGGAGCGAACTGTGTCTCAGAATAGGAACTCCTTATTGCCAAATTCAGACTTAAATTGAAGAAAGTAGGGGAATCCACTAGACTATTCAGGTATGACATAAATCAAATCCCTTATGATTACACAGCGGAAGTCAGAAATAAGTTTAAGGGACTAGATCTGATAGCCAGAGTGCCTGATGAACTATAGAGGGAGGTTCCTGACATTGTACAGGAGACAGGGACCAACACCACCCCCAAGAAAAAGAAATGCAATAAAGCAAAACGGTTGGCTGAGAAGGCCTCACAAAAAGCTGTGCAGAGAAGTGAAAAGCAAAGGAGAATAGGAAGATAAACCCATTTGAATACAGAGTTTGAAAGAATAGCAAGGAGAGATAAGAAAGCCTTCCTCAGTGATCAGTGCAAAGAAATAGAGGAAAACAATAGAATGGGAAAGACTAGAGATCTCTTCAAGAAAATTAGAGATACCAAGGGAATATTTCATGCAAAGATGGGCACAATAAAGGACAGAAATTGTATGGACCGAACAAAAGCAGAAGATATTAAGAAGAGGTGGCAAGAATACACAGAAGAATTGTACAAAAAAGATCTTCACGACCCGGATAATCACGATGGTGTGATCCCTCACCTAGAGCCAGACATCCTGGAATGCGAAGTCAAGTGGGCCTTAGGAAGCATCACTACCAACAAAGCTAGTGGAAGTAGTAGAATTCAAACTGAGCTATTTCAAATCTTAAAAGATGATGCTGTGAAAGCACTGCACTCAATATGCCAGCAAATTTGGAAAACTCAACAGTGGCCACAGGACTGGAAAAGGTCAGTTTTCATTCCAATTCCAAAGAAAGGCAATGCCAAAGAATGCTCAAACTACCACACAATTGCACTCATCTCACACACTAGCAAAGTAATGCTCAAAATTCTCCAAGCCAGGCTTCAGCAATATGTGAACTGTGAACTTCCAGATGTTTAAGCTGGTTTTAGAAAAGGCAGAGAGGAATCAGAGATCAAATTGCCAACATCCGTTGGATCATTGAAAAAGCAAGAGAGTTCCATCTATTTCTGAAAAACATCTATTTTTGCTTTATTGACTATGCCAAAGCCTTTGACTCTGTGGAACACCACAAACTGTGGAAAATTCTTCAAGAGGTGGAATACCAGACCACCTGACCTTCCTCTTGAGAAATCTGTATGCAGGTCAGGAATCAACAGTTAGAACTGGACATGGAACAACAGACTGGTTCCAAATCGGGAAAGGAGTAGTCAAGGCTGTATATTGTCACTCTGCTTATTTAACTTATATGCAGAGTAAAATGCTGAGTGGATGAAACACAAGCTGGAATCAAGATTGCTGGGAGAAATATCAATAACTTTAGATATGCAGATAACACCACCTTTCTGGCAGAAAGCAAAGAAGAACTAAAAAGCCTCTTGATGAAAGTGAAAGAAGAGATTAAAAAAAGTTGGCTTAAAGCTCAACATTCAGAAAACTAAGATCATGGCATCTGGTCCCATCACTTCATGGCAAGTAGATGGGGAAACAGTGACAGACTTTATTTTCTTGGACTCCAAAATCACTGCAGATAGTGACTGCAGCCATAAAAATCAAAAGATGCTTGCTCCTTGGAAGAAAAATTATGACCAACTTAGACAGCATATTAAAAAGCAGAGACATTACTTTGCCAACAAAGTTTCATCTAGTCAAGGCTATGGGTTTTCCAGTGGTCATGTATGGATGTGAGAGTCTGACTATAAAGAAAGCTGAGCACCAAAGAACTGATGCTTTTGAACTATGGTGTTGGAGAAGACTCTTGAGAGTCCTTTGGACTGCAGGGAGATCCAACCAGCCCATCCTAAAGGAAATCAGTCCTGATTATTCGTTGGAAGGACTGATGCTAAAGCTGAAACTCCAATACCTTGGCCACCCGATGCGAAGAACTGACTCATTTGAAAAGACCCTGATGCTGGGAAAGATTGAAGGCAATAGGAGAAGGAGATGCATAGGATGAGATGTTTGAATGCAATCACCGACTCGATGGACATGAGTTTGAATAAACTCCAAGAGTTGCTGATGGACAAGGAGGCCTGACGTGCTGCAGTCCATGGGGTAGCAAAGAGTTGGACACGACTGAGCAACTGAACTGAACTGATTCCACAGCTACCAGGGTGAGCAGAGAGGTTCAAACCCTCACACCTTCCCAGTGTTGCTGGGTTTTCCACAGCCTTAGGCCTAGTTTTCCACGGTGGCCAAAAGCCTGAAGAGGACCCTGGCAGGCTTCCCCTTCACCTGCCCACTTCCCCACGGTACTTCATGACAGCAAGGAGCCCAAAGTGGGACCAGGCCCGGAAAAAGGGCCCGAGGGGTTACCCCATCACCTGCCCAGTTCCACCGGATCTCTCACAGCAGAGGCTTCACAGTGGCTCAGTGGTCTTAACCCCTTATCACAACTTGCCCAGTTCCCCACGGTCTTCCACATTGGCCATAAACCCACGGAGGGGCTCAGAGGTCTTCTCCCCTTCACCTGCCCAGTGCTACCCAGTCCTCCATGGTGGCCTGGAGCCCAAAGAGGGGTCAGCAGGTTTCCCTCAAGTGTCCCATGCCAGCGTGTTCTCCACATTAGCCAATACAATATCATGTTTGTTTCAGATGTTTCTAATAGTGATTCAGTATTTTTACAGATTATACTCCTTTCTTCCACGTAATCTTTTATAAATTGGTCCACCTCTTGGGGAATTTTGTGGCTAACTTGAACCAGTTACTCCTTCCCCTTCTTTTCGTTAGCCTAAGTCTCCAAAGATGCAATCCTTAAATCTCACTGTTGGGTGACAGTCACAATAGCAACAAGGCAGACAACAAGTTTCACAGCATTTGCTCAGATCCCTGATGCTTAAAGTGGTGTGTGACGACTCTGTGTCTCTGGGACCGAAAGTGATAGAGATTAAGTAGTAGAGATAGAGAGAGAGAGATAGAGACTGATCAGATAGGTAGCTTAGAAACCCCATTAGGGAAGCTCCCATTGGAGATAGAGGGAGGGCTTTGGGGGATCCCAATGATCACTTAAAGGTGTAATGGGAAAATTCTGAAACAACGTGGGCTTGCTTGACTCATAAAGCAGAACAAATTGCTGAGCATCAAAGCCAGATTGGCTTGCTTAATTATAATCAAGCTAACTTGCTTAGAAACTGTCGACTAAAAAATATAGTCACAACCTGAAAGTAGAGAGTTATTTTATTTGGTGGTAATGTTTAGGACGGAAAAGGCAGTGGTACCCCACTCCAGTACTCTTGCCTGGAAAATCCCTTGGACGGAGGAACCTGTCGCTGAGGGTTGGACACGACTGAGCGACTTCACTTTCACGTGTTGGAGAAGGAAATGGCAACCCACTCCATTGTTCTTGCCTGGAGAATCCCAGGGACCGGGGAGCCTGGTGGGCTGCTGTCTATGGGGTCGCACAGAGTCAGACACGACTGAAGTGACTTAGCAGCAGCAGCAATGTTTAGGACTCAAGTGCAGGAGACAATATCTCAGTAGCTCTGAGAAAATTGCTCCAGGGAGATAGGAGGGGAAGTCAGGCTGTATGCTACAAAGGGAGCAGGCAGTCAAAACATCAAAGGTCAGGTATTAAGTTAAGGAATTTAGCATCCTATGTATGGGAAGATTCAAGCCTCTAGGCTCACTGAATTCATTCCTTTCATATGCACCTCAGCTACCCGGGGGCGAATCCTATTTCCTTATTCACCTTGTTTCTTGGATTCCCTCCGCTCCTCAGCAGTCACTGTGCGGGGTGGCAGCATGTACCGGATTGCTGTTTTGGGAGCCCTCATTCACTTTTGGAGGCTGGAAATCACTGATGGCTGTGACATTTCTTGTTTATTAATATGGCAGGTGCATGCTAAGTCGCTTCAGTCCTGTCTGACTCTTTTTGACCAGATGGACTATAGCCCTCCAGGCTCCTCTGTCCATGGGATTCTCTAAGCAAGAATACTGGAGTGGGTTTCCATGCCCTCCTCCAGGGGATCTTCCTGACCCAGGGACTGAACCTGTGTCTCTTATGTCTCCTGCATTGGCAGGCAGTTTCTTTACCACTAATATTTTCATTTCACACAACCAAACTATGCACCAGAGTAGGAAAAATGCCCCCAAACAATAAAAGGATGGTGGCATGAGACCTATATCCTGTCCAGTGGTGTCGCCAAGTTAATGAATCCCAAAACATGCTCTGTGCAAACAGAAGAACAGTCATTTATGAAATGGTGATGAACAGGGAGGCCTGGCGTGCTGCAATTCGTGGGGTCGCAAAGAGTCGGACACGACTGAGCGACTGAACTGAACTGACTGAAACTTTCCTGCCTTACCCGAAGGAGGGGCTAATAAGGAAACGTGATGTCTACTTGAGAAATCAAAAAAGATCTTCTCTCCCTCCCCTCCCTTCCTCTGATTATAAAAACGTAACCCACCGAGAACTTGGGGAGGGCAAAGCTTGCTTGCATCCTTGTGAACCCTACAGAGGTGCTATTCTAATAAATCACTTTTTATCTATCACTTTGTCTCTTGCTGAATTCCTTTCTGCGTTGAGATATAAAGGACTGTGATGCCATGAAAACTACACCAAATGGTTTCAGGTGGCGACCGCGGCAGGAACGTGGTAGGACCGTGGTAAGATAAAAAGGTTGGAGTCAGGTCCTAGAAGGATTGTGGATCGCCACAGGCCAGGAATATCAAGGAAGATGCTCTGCCACAGCCGACTGCAATTTTCAGCCTCAAATGCTTTGGGGCTCTGATTGGATACAGACAGGCCAGAGGAATGATGATACGGATATGGATATTTAAGACAGAATATTGGAAGAATTGTGTCAGTCAGTATGGATTGCCATAGAATGGTGGTGTAGAGATGTGGAAGGGATCTTATCGCTGGTTCAGGAGATGTGGGAGAAGGCATATGAAAAGGAAGGAATTTCACTCCCCGGGTTGTTTTGGCCAGATTCAAATCGTGGCAGCCCGCAAACATAAAAAGACTTGCAAAAGGATGCTGTGCATATCTAACCGCCAAGTCTGGAATAAAGTCAGATGCTACAAGATGTTACAGGATTTAGCAATCTATACTCTTCTCTTTTACTCTGAGGTTTTCCTGCTATGCTTTATAGCTGTTTCTGTTTCATTTCTTTTCTTTTAACTCCAAAAGACCTGTATGATCACTGGGATATAATAATTTATCCTTCTCTGTCAGTTTACATCGAATGCCCAACGGAGGACCTACCAGGTCCTGATGTCAGTCTTTTTCCTCCCTCTGGCTCTTGAAAATGTTAACCCTTTTATTTCTGACTTGCTGCTAGACTGGTTCCAGGTTGTCGTCTGAGGACCACCGGGGACCTCTTCCGTACTACGCCTTTGTGGCAATTTCTTGGTCACTAACATCTGGTTGGGAGACTGCTTTGGAAGCGATACCATTTACCACTTACATACTCGTAAGTGCAAATCTTGATCCTATTGCTTGAGAACAAAACTTGTGGAGACTCAGAATCAGAGACGTTTCCTCAGGTGATGCGCCGGGGTCCAGCCCCTGCAGGATCCAGGGAAACTCAAGGAGGAACGGCGTCGGCGATTGCAACTGATTTAGAGAGAGAGAGAGAGACAGATAAGAATGTCGTAGATAAGAAAATAAGGAGAAAAGAGGCTGATGTTCCTTGGTTTATACAGAAAATCAATAAAGTCTCAAGACAAGAGACTTGCACCGTCTACGTGAGGCCACAGGTGCATTCCCGGTCTCCCGAGGGAGTGAAGGCACAGGGCGCCTTCCCGTCCAGGTCCTAGAAACCCAGGCAAATTAGTAGACATGGTGGATCTCTGTACTCCAGATGGGAACTAGCCTGAAAGAGAGAGTAAGAGGAAGAAAATGATTGACACGAGGAGATCAAGCTGCTTTGATGAGTGAGATCCCTAGCTTTATTTTTAAACGGTACTTGTATACCTTTTTGTGCATAGAGGGAAATGAAAGATGCAAGGTCATACAGAGTCAGCCCAACATTCCAGTAGTTTTGCCCTTATCGAAACCATGATTTTTTCTGCATACCTTTTCCACAAATAATGTTGTGTACAGTATCTTCTGGCCTTGGAGGCCTGTGAACATTTTGTGACCCTCTTTTGATAAAGGCTGCTCAACCAAAAAACTTATTTTCCCTCAAAGTGTTTTTTCTTTATATTTCTAATCTATGTCAGTCTCAGAAAAATGCAAACAGAGTTACGTTTTTCACAGAGCAAAGGTGCAGTGAGTTACAAGAAAGAACCAGTTAGCTCAGAAGTTTGATATGGTTAAATTCAAGGCTACACTTGTTTCTCTTGCATTCTCACTATGTTAACTAATACATTCTCAGGTGCACAGTGGATAAGAGATATAGGAACTTAGCAACAAGCATTGGTCCAATAATGAAATCCTACACCAGCACTAGCACTACTCTAATAACTTTTAACTTTTTGAAAGGCTCTATGTTTTAGGCTTTGCATGCTTCTCACAATTGGGAGGCTGTTAATAATTGTAAGCATAGCTGTGTCTGGATACACCTGCCAAGCAAGCTAGAATGCTAACAGAGGGGGTTTGATTTGAAATATTCCTCTCATGTCCAGGAGACATTAGCTATAAACCTAAGTTGATTTTTTCCAGAGAAAGGTGGTCAGGGTTAACCCCATGTTAATGTCAGAGGAGTTGGTGAATGTCATGAAACAGTAAAACAGACAGATTCTGGTTTTGAGGTAGATGCTCGAGAAAGCCTAGGGAGCCCATTGAGTCCTGAAGCCTTGCTTAACAGTTCTCTTCCACATGACCCTGTCGTGGGTGGGATCTCCCGTGGCAGCTCCCGGCAGTGATGGGTCAGACTCAAGTTGATACCACTCTGGGATGCATACTCCAGGATTGGAAAAAACCTGAACAACAAGGTTTGAAGGAAATAAAAAGCATATTAAGCTACATAACCAGGTTTGGCTGCAACATAAGTTAGAGAGCCAAGAAAAGGGGCCACTGAATGGGTCTCTAAGTTATAATACTGTATTGTAATTGGACTTATACCATAGAAGGGAATCAAAATGGAGTGAAATATCCTGTGTTCAAGGTTTTAAGACCTTTTTTCTGTAAAATATAACTGGAAGGGAATCTAGTATATGTGTAACCCAGATGGCTAATTTAAGGAAGGAATCGGAGGACATTTTAGCTGACCCAATGTATGGGCTGTGCAAAGACCAGATCCCCAACAATAAGAAGCTGCTGCTCCTACCAAAGCTGCCTGCCCAGTGGAAGCTGTTCCCCACCCTCCTGGAGGAGATATTGTGCCAGCAGAGGCTCCTTGCTTCTGCAAGAGCTGCTGCTCCAGTTGAGGCCAAAATCTCAGGGGAAAGTGTACCCAAGGCTGAGGAGAGGTCACCACCATATTCTGGAACTCCTGAGTTACGCAAGGGACCCCAATCTTAGCCCAGCTAGCACCCATAGGGGCATAAGTCATCAGCCAACTACTTGTACATTCCGGCTTCTGAGGGAAGTTTTGATGAGAATCAAGAACAGTAAGAGTTCATGTGCCCTTTCCACTAAGTCTGGCAGAGGAGACATTGGGAAGTTTTTCTGAGGACCCTAAACATTTTACTAAGGAATTTACCAGGTTAAATAAGATCTTGTGATTTTACCTGGGGAGACTTGCAGATTTTTACTATCCCAGTACTACACCCTAGAGGAAAAACAATGTATAATACTAGCAGCCAGAGCCTAACTGACCAATTGCAAATGCAGCTAACAGGGACATGCAATCTTTCTGAGTGGGGAATGACACCATCTCTGAGGCTGATCCACAGTAGAATTACCAGAATTACTGAGAGGGACAGATGCGACCATATGATTAACTGATAGAGGGCTTTCCAAGCAGCCCTGGTGGTGAAGAATCTGCCTGCCAGTGTACGAGAGGCAAGATACTTGGTTCGACCGACCCCTGGATCGGGAAGATCCCTTGGAAGAGTAAATGGCAACCCGCTCCAGTATTCTTGCTTGGAAAATTCCATGGAGAGAGGAGCCTACAATCAGAAGGCATACAGAAGCTTATAGTCAAGCTTGTTAATTACAAGAAAGCAAAAGAAGTCCAACAGGGACAAGGTGAAAATCCTGAAGTTTTCTGAAGGAGATTAGTGGAAACTTTTTAGAAAAGATACAAATGTGGATGCCTTCTCCCCTGAGGGACAGGCCCTTTAGGCTATGCATTTCATAGCCCAGTCTGCCCTGGATATCAGGAACAAATTTCAAAAGGCATGTTGAAAAAGCTGAATACATGCAGACAGATAAACAAAAGGCTCAAATGATTGCAATGGCTCAGTCCTCTCAGAAACCACCAAAGGAAAGGCAAGGCTTTTTGATAATGGTAGACCACAAGGCCCACAGATACCCAGACTAAATCAGTGTGCCTAGTGTGGACAAATGGGAACTGGAAGAAAGATGGTGATTGATGCACCCTTTGCAAACAGCCAGGGCATTGGCAGAGCAGACGCCCCAGACCCCAGTGAGCTACAGGGGCCCCTTAGTCATCTTGTCATTGGAGGTTTGGTTTCACGATCAGAAGACGGACAGGGCCAAGACCAGAAGAGGCTCTGCCTAGAGATGTCATCTACATAAACTAGTGCCAAGTCTCAATGATCATTGAAGTGGCAGGCCACTTAATAGAATTTCTTATAGACACTGGTGCCACCTTCTCTGACTTAATCCAAAGAAATGGAAATCTTAGCAGTCATAAAGACTATGTAATGATCATATCAGGAAAAAGACAGGGGCATGCTTTCCTGGAACTCCTTATACGTAACAGTAATGGCCTACTACTTTTACATTCCTTTTGGTTTATGCCTGATTGCCCTATCCCTTTAATGGGAAGAGATTTATTAAGCAATTGGGGGCACTCTGTTTCTCAAGGGACAAAAGGAACAGACTGAATCTGCAGTTGAGATAGAAGCCCTAGCAAACCCTGAAGTTTGTACATTGAGGTTTGGGCTTAACCAAAGACATACTGCCAGTAGTTATCAAGGCTAAGTGCTTGATGACAATATCTTTGTAAAAAACAATAGCTCTTAAAACTGGAAGCCCAGAGAGGAATTTCTACTGTAGTGAAGTATTTTTCATATGGATTATTGGTACCTGTCAGTTACCATGTAACACTCTAATATTGTTTAGTCACTTAGGTCGTGTCTGATGCTTTGTGACCCCATGAACTGCAGCACACCAGGCTTGCCTATCCTTCACTATCTCCTGGAGTTTGCTCAAACTCATATCCATTGAGTCAGTGATGCAATCCAATCATCTCATCCTCTGCCGCCATCTAATCCTTTTTTATTCAATCTTTCCCATCATCAGGGGCTTTTCCAGTGAGTCAGCTCTTCACATCAAGTGGCCAAAATATTAGCGCTTCACCTTCAGCATCAGTACTTCCAATGCATATTCAGGGTTGATTTCCTTTGGGATTGACTGGTTTGGTCTTACTGTCCAAGGACTCTCAAGAGTCTTCTCCAGGACCACAGTTGGAAAGTATCAATTCTTTGACACTCAGTCTTCTTTCTGGCCCAACTCTCACATCCATCCATAACTACTGGTAAAACCACAGCTTTGAGTATATGTACCTTTGTCAGCAAAGTGATGTCTTTGCTTTTTAATATGCTATCTAGGTTTGTCATAATTTTCCTTCCAAGGAGTAAAGTCTTATAATTTTAGTCACCATCTGCAGTGATTTTGGAGCCCAAGAAAGTAAAATCTGTCACTGCACCCAGTTTTGCCCCATCTATTTGCCATGAAGTGATGGGACCATATGCCATGATCTTAGTTTTTTGAATGTTGAGTTTAAGCCAGCTTTTTCAGTCTCCTCTTTCACCCTCATTAAGAGGCTCTTTGGTTCCTTTTCGATTTCTGCCATTAGATTGATATTATATGCATATCTGAGGTCGTTGATATTTCTCCCAACAATGTTGATTCCAGCTTGTGCTTCATCCAGCCTAGCATTTACCATAATGTATTCTGCATGGAAGCTAAATAAACAGGGTGACAATATACACCCTTGCTGTACTCCTTTCCTAATTTTCAACCAGTCAGCTGTTCCAAAGTACAGCTCTAATGATTGCTTCTTGACCTGCATACAGATTTCTCAGGGGGCAGGTAAGGTGGTTTGGTATTCCCATCTCTTTAAGAATTTTCCACAGTTTGTTGTGCTGCATAGTCAAAGGCTTTAGTGTAGTCAATGAAGCTGAAGTAGATGTTTTTCTGAAATTCCCTTGTTTTTTCTATGATCCAATAAATGTTGACAATTTGATTTCTGGTTTCTCTGCCTTTTCTAAACAAGTTTGTACATCAGGAAGTTCTCAGTTCACATACTGTTGAAGTTTAGCTTGAAGAATTTTGAGCATACCCTTACTGACATGTGATATAAGAGCAACTATACAGCAGTCTGAACATTTTTTGGCATTGCCTTTCTTTGGGATTGGAATGAAAACTGACCTTTTCCAGTCCTGTGGCCACTGCTGAGTTTTCCAAATTTGCTGGCATATTGAGTACAGCACTTTAACAGCATCATCTGTTAGGATTTGAAACAGCTCAACTGGAATTCCATCACCTCCACTAGCTTTTGTGTGTAGAACCTCCTCACACACAAATGCCAGGAGTCTCACACCCAGTCCCAGGGCGTTTAGGGAGGGGATAGAGTCCTAGATGAAGAGGTATGATAAAAGAATCCACCTGGGTAGGGGGTATGCATGGACTCTGAATTGGCTTGCTTGCATATCAAAGTTTTGCTGGCAGGCATGTTGTTAGCAACACTGATTCAAAACACTCGAGTTTGAGCAAACTGGAAGAGAGTCGAGGACAAAGGAGCCTAGCGAGCTGCAGTCCATTGGGGTCACAGAATCGACGCAACTTAGCGACTGAACAACAAAATTTTTTTGTCTCCGATTTAGTTAACCCTGGAGACTGTGTTCCCACTGTCCACAAATGGATCAGAAGTACATTAAGTAAGGTAGTACAGTTAATACAGCTGACTCTGTTGTACTCAAGCATTTCCTAGAGTTTTGGCGGTAAGGATACAAAAAATGAACAAGTTTTAGAGACCTGCTGGGCAACATTGTGCCTACAAATAAAAATGTAGTATTGTATACTGGTTAAGGGGCTTCCCTGCTGGTTCAAACTACTGCACAATTGCACTCGTCTCACATGCTAGCAAAGTAATGCTCAAAATTCTCCAAGCCAGGCTTCAACAGCACGTGAATCGTGAACTTCCAGATGTTCAAGCTGGATTTAGAGAAGACAGAGGAAGCAGAGATCAAATTGCCAACATCTGTTGGATCATAGAAAAAGCAAGAGAGTTCCAGAAAAACATCTACTTCTGATTTATTGACTATGCCAAAGCCTTGGACTGTGTGGATCACAATAAACTGTGGAAATTTCTGAAAGAGATGGGAATACCAGACCACCTGACCTGCCCCCTGAGAAATCTGTATGCAGGTCAAGAGGCAATAGTTAGAACTGGGCATGGAACAACACACTGGTTCCAAATTGGGAAAGGAGTACATCAAAGCTGTATATTGTTACCTTGCTTATTTAACTTCTATGCAGAGAGTGGGCTTCCGTTATAGCTCAGTCAGTAAAGAATCTGCCTGCAATGCAAGAGATTTGGGATCAATTCCTAGGTTGGGAAGATCTCTTGGAAAAGGAAATGGCAACCTACTCCAGTATTTTTGCCTGGAGAATCCCATGGACAGAGGAGCCTGGCAGGCTCGTGGGGTCGCAAAAGTCAGACATGACTTAGTGACTGAACTAGTACTACTATGCAGAGAGTATTATGTGAAATACCGGGCTGGATGAAGCACAAGCTGGAATCAAGATTGCCGGGAGAAATATTAATAACCTTAGATATGCAGATGATACCACCCTTCTGGCAGAAAGCAAAGAAGAACTAAAGAACCTCTTGATGAAAGTGAAAGAGGAGAGTGAAGAAGCTGGCTTACAACTCAACATTCATAAAAAGGAAGATCATGGCATCTTGTCCCATCACTTCATGGCAAATACATGGGGAAACAATGGAAACAGTGAGAGACTTTATTTTTTTGGGCGCCAAAATCACTGCAGATGGTGACTGCAGCCATAAAATTAAAAGATGCTTGGTCCTTGGAAGAAATGTTATGACCAACCTAGATAGCATATTAAAAAGCAGAGACATTACTTTGCCAACAAAGGTCATCTAGTCAAAGCTATGTTTTTTCCAGTAGTCATGAATGGATGCGAGAGTTGGACTATAATGAAAGCTGAGCACCGAATAATTGATGCTTTTGAAATGTGTTGTTGGAGAAGACTCTTGAGAGTCCCTTGGTCAGAAAGAAGATCCAACCAGTCAATCCTAAAAGAAATCAATTCTGAACATTTATTAGAAGGACTGATGTTGAAGCTGAAACTCCAATACTTTGGCCACCTGATATGAAGAACTGACTCCTTTGAAAAGACCCTGATTCTGGGAAACATTGAACAGGAGGAGAAGGGAATGACAGAGGATGAGATGGTTGGATGGCATCACCAACTCGATGGACATCAGTTTGAATAAGCTCTGGGAGTTGGTGATGGACAGGGAAGCCTGGAGTTGGATATGAATGAGCAACTCAACTGAACTGAACGGAACTGATACCGGGAAAGACTGAAGGCAGGAGGAAAAGGTGACGACAGAGGATGGTATGGTTGGATGGCATCATGGACCTGATGGACATGAGTTTGGGTAAACTCTGGGGGTTGGTGATGGAAAGGGAAGCCTGGCATGCTACCATTCATGAGATCGCAAAGAGTCGGACATGACTGAGCGACTGAACTGACTGACTCGTATGTAGTTCAGCTGGTAAAGAATCAGCTTGAAACAGAAATAATAATTGTAAAACCCCCTTATTTCTTCATTTTCTATTTTTATTTTTGCCGCGCTGTGCGGCAACAAGTTTAAATTTAGCTGATATTTTATTTTTATATTTATTAAAAATTTTTTCTTTCTTTACTTTTGGCTGCATCGAGTCTTAAGTTTCAGCGTTTGGAATCTTTCTGCAGCACCAGCGGTGGTGCGCAGGCTCTGTAGCTTGTGGTAAGAACTTAGTTGCCCAGAGGCCTGTGTGTGAATGCTCTAAGTGTCTTAACTCTTTGTGACTCCTTGGTCTGTAACCCGCCAAACTTCTCTGTCCTTGGGATTCTCCAGGCAAGAATACTGAAGGAGGTTGCCATCTCCTCTTCTGAGGGATCTTCCCCATCGAAGGATTAAACTCCACCTCCAGCATCTCCCGCACTGGCGGGCAGATTCTTTACCACTGTGCCACCTCAGAAGCCCCTAGCTAATATATTAAACAGAAAAAAATTCTAGATGACTCATAAACCAGAACACAACAAGCACCAGCGAAACATTTCACTCTCTAAACATTCATTTTTCCTGTTTAAAACAACTTCAATTCAACAGAGGATTCTATTCATATCCTGAGTTTCATTTGAGTGTCATTGTGAAAATACAATTACTGTATAACTTTATATTCCTAGTTCTTCGTTTCTAATTTAGACTTATTATACGTTGCTTTTTTCTCTTACAATATTCTGGAGCTCTTTTTCAAACAATAGTCAAATGTCACCAAGAAAGTTTTAAAAAAATAGGGCTTATGGAATTCACATTAGACTTTAAATTCTTCCTTATAGCAACTGTATTTCCTGGAGAAGGAAATGGCAATCTACTCCAGTGTTCTTCCCTGGAGAATCCCAGGGATGGGGGAGCCTGGTGGGCTGCTGTCTATGGGGTCGCACAGAGTCGGATACAACTGAAGCGACTTAGCAGCAGCAGCAACTGTATTCCAATGAAATACTTCTATATTGTTGCAAGTCAATCAATGAAAACATCTGGGAGCTTAAACAGAGGAAAAATCTCAAGAATATAGTTCTCATATTGCTAACTTCATCAAATAAAAAGGCCATAGTAAATTTTTTTTTTAATTAAAACACCAGAGAACATGAGCTTTGCAATGACATTTGAGTTAAAGGAATGGACAAGTGTTAAGTAATGACATTTTCAGTCCTTATCAGTGCCTGAAGTTGAAAACACTGTTTTTGAAGAGTACAACCTGTTTCTGTGCAAGAAAAAAGGAAGGAAAAAAAAAAAAGAATGGGCAAGCAGAAGCAAAAGAGAAAGGAAAAAAAGAGAAAGGAGTAGAATATGGTAAAAATTAGGCAAGAATTATTGTGAACTATGCCAAACATGTTCCAAACTTGTCTTAGTATGAGGCATGTTACAGGTGTTTCCGCAGGATGTAAAAGTGGAATAGAGTTGATCTGATTAGACTGAAGGAAGAAAATAGGACGGGAAGGCTATAACAGAGAAGTTAAACCTCACTGTACATAATTTTAAATTGCTTTAGGGGAAAACGCCATGATGTTAAAAGTGTAGTCATTTGCCCTGCTACTATGCCTTTGCCTACATCCACTCCTGACGAGCAGAACAACCAGTAAAATATGTTTTTGGTCCTCACTGCTGAAGGATAATCTGTAAGTCTACTTAGAAATAGGTTTATATTGCTATTCGGTGATATGCCAACTTTAGACACTCTGCAGGGGTTAGAGGTACTGACTCCCCTCCTCCGGCAGTTCAAATCTGTGTTGTCTGAGGGTCAAATCTGAGGGTCAATTGTATATTAAATTCTTATATGATAAATGAAGATTTAACTTATCTGCACAATATCCCCCTGAGCTCTCCTCTCCAGGGTTTATACTGCGATTTTCCTAGGTCCACCATATACTTCTGCAACTTGAAGCTATATACTTTAACTTCAATTTCATTTCTCAAATCTCTTTGTTCTTTCTTGTTCCAATAATCAGAAAGATGAAGACGTCAGCACTATTCTTCTTTCCTTAGCCCTCCTTCTTTTGGATGAAACTTCTGTCAAAGATGGGAAATATAAGAGGGGATCAAGAACGAGATGAAATGGGAGGTATTTTTTGACCATTCTCATTAATTCTTAAATAGTCATTTGGATGAGGCATGTGAGTGAATTCTTTTCCCTTAAAGATGACACTATACCCTTTAAAGAGGTAAAATGCCAAGCTAATGATTGAAAGCTTCATAATGATCTGAACTAACTGTAAATAGGTAGGTAGGCACAACAACAGAACTTGGGGGAAACATAATTCAAACTCTAGATGGATGGAATCTAAATTCTTCTATGACTTAGGAATGAGATCTAGGTTTTCCCTGTAGCCATCTCCCTTAAGACACTAGCCTAATGTTAGCTTACACAGCTTACAAAATTCAGGTATTTGTGGACACAGAACAGCTTTTTTGCTTCCTTTGAAGAAAGAAGATAATGAAATTATATATATATATACATATATATATATAGTCATTTTCTCCCTGAGTAGGGAGTGAAATACATACAATCGCAACCTTGATTCTTAGCATTTTTTAAACAAGTATTTGCTGAATGTATGGGTTTATATCTATAATGGGTTAATAAAGGATTGGGAGGAAATTATTACTTCTGAGCTTAATCTTAAAACTAATTAAGTTTTATTGAAAATGCGCCCACTGCCACTGGACTGAATCTTGTCTGGAAGGACTGCTAGTAAGTAAAATTGGTTATAGTGTTCCTCAATTTTCCTTACATTCCAACTTTTCTAAATCACTTTTTGAATCAGTTGTTGATGGCTGCAATTTTCCACAGAGTACTGTTTGTGTGTGTGTCAAAAAGCATTGGTGGTGTACATCCTTCCTCTTAGGGTTGTGAGTTTTATTAAACAATGCACTTAACTCAGGTGAAGTGAGGACAATGTGAACAGCTACACTCAAGTTCCTATGTATGGAGGGAATGACAACTTGGTTAATATAACCAGCTGGCCAATAATATTGAGACGAGTTTGTAAAATGTACCCCAATTTCAGAGATGTTAAACAGTGGAAAATGTGTGTCATAGCATCTGCAAAATACATCACATTATGGTGTCTGGGTTAATGTGTAAAGGGTTTTTTTCCATCATTTCCAAGGTTCAGTTCAGTCGCTCAGTTGTGTCCAACTCTCTGCGACCCCATGAATTGTAGCACGCCAGGCTTCCCTGTTCATCACCATCAATCGGAGTTCACTCAGACTCGAGTCCATCGAGTCCGTGATGCCATCCAGCCATCTCATCCTCGGTCGTCCCCTTCTCCTCCTGCCCTCAATCCCTCCCAGCATCAAAGTCTTTTCCAGTTAGTCAACTCTTCGCATGAGGTGGCCAAAGTACTGGAGTTTCAGCTTCAGCATCATTCCTTCCAAAGAAATCCCAGGGTTTCCAAGGTTAGGATTTGGAATCGGTTTGCTTCAAAGGAGCACTTTTTGGTGTGTCAAAAAAATCTAACTGGGTTTTAAACGAATAGTTGCAATAATTCCAAGTTTAAAGCGGGAGAAAGATTTAGTGGGGGAGGCAAGAGCTGAGAAATACGAAAAGAAAGGAAACTATGGACACCACTCCAATGGATAGTTGAAAAAAACAGGGGAGGCGGGGCGTGCAATGTCACAAGTTTACCAAAAAAGTGTAATGATAGTTATAGCAACTAAAGAGAAGAGTAGCTCATGCTAAGGTTATTTTTATTTAAAACATGCTCTCCAATTGGAGACCCTTTCCATTTTTGGTATGATGATTTTCCTTCTCACAAATTATTATGATATATTCAATACTGTGGTTGATTTAGGCTTATATCTCTCATACACAAAACTATAGTGTTTTTTCCACTCCACTATATTTGTAGTGCGTAGCAGTACCGACTAAGTGGATTCTGGTTAATTTTCATAGCCTTTTCATGTGCAGTGCAGGTCTCCAAATATCTAACTTCTTTAAATCTCACTCTTCTTATTTGTCAACTGAAAGTTGCTCAGTCCTGTTGAACTCTTTGTGATCGCATGGGACGCAGCCCACGCTCCTCTGTCCGTGGGATTCTCCAGGCAATAATACTGGAGTGGGTTGCCATTTCCTTCTCATTTGTCAAAGGAGGTATTAATAGGATTCGTCCTAAGATGCTATAAAGGGGTACCTTGAGTATACATTGCAAGCACACACAAATAAACCTTGAACAGCTCCATTTTCTTTTCTACAGTTGCTCTGCGGCTTTGAAGAGGCAAGCAATACCTAGGCGGGTCCTCAAAAGCTAAAACCTTGAAGTCCATCCTGCGCTGGGAGTCTAGTCGCTCGGTTTAGAACAGGTTTGATCTCTCAAGCTCCGGACTGGGGCCCTGACCCTGGAGGAAGTGTTCCTTCGGAACACGTGGGGAGGGGACATTGGGGCGGGAGGAAGGGGC